>JANAVB010040818.1:4867022-5012022 GCA_029216955.1 Iris pallida | reverse complement strand
GGCTTGCTCACGAGCTCGCGCCCGAAAAATGGGTGCAGGTCGTGACAAACGGCATCAAAAGTCTGATAGTCGTGCCCTTCTACTAGCTGTAGAATCTTCAAATGAAGTCCCTGTTGAAATCTCATAGCCTTCTCTGGCTCTATAGCCACCATCATCGGTGCAAACCGACTCAGTCTACAGAACTCTGCTACATATCCATCCACCGTCTTACCAGCCTACTTGAGACTGATAAACCTCTGTTGTAGCTCATACCGCGCTACCACGCCAAAGTACTTGGCCTTGAATCTGGTACTGAAGCTATCCTAGGGAACGAGACGTCTCATTCCAACCTCTTCCGATGCCCACCAGTTGCGGACGAGATCCTGAAGTAACAGTCTGACCTGGTCAACCTTCTCTTCTGCTGGAACCTTAGCTGCAGTCAATATGGCCTCAATATCCTGAAGCCAAGCATCCGCCGTGATGGCATCCTCTGTGCCGTCAAAATATCTCGGGTTAAGTCGACAAAACCTCCCCGACGCTCCCGAATCATTTCTGACACTTCTCTCAAGGGCTAATTGTAACCCCTGATTCAGTAGCACATTCTGTTCCTACTGCTGGGTCTGCTGTTGATGATGGGCTGCCACTTGACGCTGCTGAGTGGCCAGGAATCCCTGGATGACCTCCAGGAGTACTGCAGCATCAGGTACTGTCGTCGCTACCGGCACCGCTGGGGGTGCAGGAGTTTCTAGAACCTGCGATTCCGCTGGCTCTGATATCACTTCCACTCGGATCTGGTCAAAAGAAGGTATTCTTTCCTGTTGTTGCCCCGTCGAGCCATGCTCTACTGGGCGTTCCTCCATGTTGGCCTCGCCAGCTACTGAGAAAGAAACACCCCTATAGGGAAAGATACATGATATTAAATAACAGGACGAGAAAGATTCGAGGATACAATTCAGGTTATCAATCAAGACGAGGAAAGAGAAGCCGAGGCAAGAGATTCAAAAGGAACAAGTTTTGATTGAGAATCCTATAATAGTAACACCCCTTAAGTTTGAAAATTAGATATGTATGGGCCACCAATAAAACCGTGTCACGCCCCAGTACCGAAATACGGAGACGGACTAGACCCGCTACCACATATGAGGCATACAAACGTCATACGGCGATCGTGGCTGTCAAGAGACAAGGGGATGCATGCTACATTCAAGTCTCCTATGGTCTCACAGAGCATCTATGTCTCAATCATTTAAAGCAAGAAAATATCAATTAATGAACATATGAGATAAAGCAGTAAGGCGTCCCCGACGCTTCATCAAAATGATCATGGGGATCTAGCTTTATGAGTTAGCTAGCCCAGAGAGTCATAGGTACATAATTGTATTCAGCTACAATCTGATTTAATTACAAATTATGCAAAAGACAAAATATCTAGATTAGCCGGCTAAACAGGTACCGGTGGCTAAATGCCATAACATAAGTAAAGATACTAGAGTGGTGGAGAAGAAACCCACTCGAGTCCCCCGCCAGCCATGCTCCTAGTATGCACCATTGACGTCAGAAAGGAAGGTCGGATCCTCAGGCTCTGCTACGTGATCTGGCCAATCAAAACCAGCGGGGTCAGCCCCGAATAGCAAGTACCACAAGGGAGCACAAAAGAGTGAGATAAAATCCAAGCACAAAATAATAATACTAGTAATAATAAAAGCTTCAGGTCGTAACCTCGGTCCACAGCCTGTCCTAGCACGATAGCCCAACCCATCAACCAAACAAGGACATGGGTTGGACCACGTGCCATGACAGTCCATGTCCCTCAGCTACTAACGAAAGTTATAAGGCACAGTCAAGTCTTTTTTCAAGCGACCATTCATTCCTATGGCTTTCTATAATTGGCGGAGTTATCTCCGTGATACTGATTAAAAGGAATCCTCATATCATGTCAACCCAGCAGGACTAGCCAAACCATTAAACGTATAGCACAATGATTATGCACCGGTCCCCCGGAGGGCTACCGCGCTAAAACATGTAACACAGCTCGTAGAAGTCGGATATAGCCATCCGCTATAGGCGAATGAAACCATATTCGTGGCGGCCAACCCGACACGTCAGGACTGGACCTGGGGTGGCTAGTATGGCACGATCTCAGGATTCTTCCCACCCAATGCATCTACCAAGTTTGTTGCCTAGTTAATCCCTAGGTTATCCTCGGAGTTCATATGTCGTGGTCACATGCTTACTTCCCTAGATGTTGTACATTGTACGAGTACCCCAAGAAGGGATCTGTACTTGCTCATGGAGTCGTATGTATGTACCCCTTCTTGGTGTAATGCAACACACAACACATACAACATTATTTCTACCGACCGTTCGCTATGTAAATGTTGGACTCTTGGAGGTACTGACAGGTATCACGTAGGAACACTTAGCACATAGGATAACACATCGGTGCTCACATAGATTGTACCTTAGTACACACATGGGGTTATCCAGCACACGTATAGTTAGTCAGATCAGGAATGAGGACCAAGACACAAGAGGGAAGAGAACAAAAAGGCACTACACACTTAGGATATGAAGTGCTCACAAGTCATGAAGTGGCCCAAACGACGCACGGGCAATATGCAAGGTAAAAGGTGCACAAGGTACAAGGTGCCAAAGTCACATATGAATTCTAGTTAAAGTGAGACATGAAGATTCTTGAAGCCAAGACAAAGATCTATAACTTTTATGTTAGGATTTGGGAGAAATTCTGGCCATAATTCAGCCAAATAGGGCATAAAATAGCTAAAATAGGCACTATACAGCATTCTGCGGCACTATGCAGCCTTCTGTGGCACTATGCGACATTTTGCGGCACTATACAGCCTTCTGCGGCACTCTGCGGCCTTTTACGGCACTATACGGCCTTCTACGGCACTATGCGGCCTTCTGCGGCACTATTTATTCCTGTAGTACTATGCATCCATACGGCACTATTTATTCCTGCGGTACTATTTATTCCATGCGGCACTATGCTTCCATACGACACTATTCATTCATGCGGTACTATTCATCGTCCCTGTCAGAACCAGGATAGATGAACATAGGAGATGTCCAAATATTATTTTGGCCATAACTTTCTCAAAATAAGTCGAAATCTAACTTTTCAAGAATCAAATTTCCTACAACATAGGACCATTAGTTTTCGAAAATAACCAAGTTTTATAGATCAAAACCATAAAAACCCATAAAATCCTAGTTTTAGAAACTTAGTCCTACACAAAACTAGCTATTAAAATCAAAAACTCCAAGAACTAAACTTGTAAAGAATGAAGAGAAGAACAATATAGACAAATAATGTCAAATAAAAAATCAAAAAATGAGAATGCAAGAATCTCTCCATTTGGTGCAAGGTGTACTTGCCTAAGAGGGTTGGTGGTTGAGGGAAATGAATGAGAAAGTGAATGAGAAAAGAGAGTGTGGAAGAGATTATTTATAGTGGGTGAGGGTTGGCTTAAGAAAACCATAATCTCTAAACATGCTCTAACCATTCCACTAGTGACATTCTTAAAAGCTACATGCAACCATTAATAAATAACAAATAGAATCATGCACACGCTAAATACATGACACCATGTACAGAATTCATGAAAAGAATACGTATATCGGGATTCAGGGAGTGAAATTCCACGAGAGGCGATTGTAGGCCTTTGACATATCAATCTTAAGTGCGAATGACTTCTTCCTAGCTTTGGGCGACTTCATGGCATGCAAGATTTCATGTGCAATGACGATGTTATCGAAGATTTGTCTGCCTGGGACAAAGGCATTCTGGAAAGGTGATATTAGGTTGTCCATATGCATCCGGAGTCGAGAAGTAAGGATCATGGATATCACTTTGTAAGCAATATTGCATAGAAAGATTGGGCGGAAGTCGCTTGGTGATGTAGGTGTGGAGCTATTGGGAATAAGTGCAATGTTGGTGTGGTTGATAGTCGATGGTAGACGAGCCGTCTCGAAGGTTAGATGAATCATCTTCACAATGTCATCCTTAAGAAGCTGCCAGCTTCTTTGGAAGAAGCACGCAGGAAGGCCGTCCGGTCCGGGCGCTTTCAGGGGCTTCATGGATTTGATGACATTCTCGATCTTGTTCGTAGTAGGGATAGATCCCAAGGCTATGTTCTCTTCAGGCGACAGGGGTTGGTTGGATATGATGAACCCATGATCAATTGTAGTTGATTCCTTCTCACTAAACAGTTTTCGGAAGTGATCGAGTAACCTTGTGGATATTGCCTTGTGGTCGTTGGCCCAGGTGCCATCTTTGAGTTGTAGACTGTGTATCGCATTCTTTCTCTTGCGGGCTGTGGCGTGTATATGAAAATATTTGGTGTTCCTACCCCATCTTTGATCCAGTAACATTTCGCTCTTTATTTCCAATAATTGCCTTCAAGTATGAGGAGGTCATTCATCTCTTGGCAGAGATTACGTTCTTCGGAGATATTGCTAGGATTCGGTTGGGCGCTCTGGATTTCAAGAATCTTGCCCTTGAGAATGGATATATGTTGTTTTATATTACCAAAGATGTTCTTACCCCATTTATTGAGATGACGGAGAGTTCGCTTGAGCTTCAGGGGGTGTTCGAGGGGGATTCGGGCTCGCCGTGATGCCAGAGCTTCTCGAGATTTTTTATCTATTGATACTACTACACACATGCCAATAGTATCCCACTCAATTAAGTTCCCATGTGCTACTTATTTTTAAATGGCACATGAGACCATTTATAGCCTTTTTGGTGTTCAATTCAATTTGAACAATTGTTTGGACCATAACCTAGTCAACCTAACTTAGTGGAGCCTACCTAAGATTGCCAATAATCGATTAGAGTCATATTTAATTAATTTTTGGACATTTAATAGCAGCCATATACAAAAAAAAACCTTACATTTTTGACTCCACTAATCAACCCTTCCAAATATGGAAACCCATTGATACCCATTACCATATTAGTTGATTGGATGACCAACTCAATCCAAACATAAGCCAAACAAACTGTAAACCCCCTTATTTTTGGAATATGTTTTTAATTATTTTTTATTTTATATGGATATTTAAATATTTAAATTATATTTTAAGTCAATAATAACTATAATAGTACTTTACCATAGTTTTGATTTTTGAAGCACAACAAATAATGATTTCTCAAATCCAATTTCTATTCGAATTTTAGACACGTCCATCTTCAATTTGATATATCATGTCCCATTTAAACTTGTCCTCCAACATTCTTTTGACTTCGCACAACTTCGGGTCAACTTAGGCTATTTTGACCGTTTACCGTAATTCTATACCTAACTTTCAACTTGAGTTCGGGACTCGACATAGATCAAAACCATTTTACCCAATATATGATTTTGACCTATTTTGAGCCTACCACGCACATGTCATTAGTGTGCCACTCAATTGAGTTTTTATGTGCTATTTATTTTCAAATGGCACACAAATCAAAACTATAGATATATTGGACTCAAATCGATCAAAAAAATTCTACCGGCCCAAAACTAGTCCAACTAGGGACCCATAGAGCCTATTCTAGGGTACCATAACCCATTAGATATATCTTAGATTGATTTATATGAATTAATGTACAACCACATTAATTCAAATTTAATTTAAACCAACTCCAAACAACTTTCCTATTGTGGATCCAATTTAAATCCTAGGAGATAGAATTGGTGTATCTTTTAGGATAGACAATCAAATCCCACCAAACCAGATCCTACTCCACTCCAACTTCTTTCCCCTTACGTAAACCTCTCCTACCTAGGATTTTCGAATATTTTCTATATATTTTTCATATTAAAATCGAGCGCCCCTCCAATTTGTTCTCTATTTTCGTACTTTCCTTTCCACCATACAGAAACTCACCACCTCGACCTCTTCTAACCCTCCTTTTACCTTCATCTCGACCCTAGACATCCCCCTAACACTCCGACACTTTCTCGAGGAGTCTCAGTGTCACTCCCGTTTTCCGTTGTACGTATTTTCAGTATACGTATACGGATTTCTGACATTTGACAGGTGGACCGTAATTAGGCTTGTTTTGCTTAGCCTAGTCTTGGTTTAATCTTGACTTAGTTTATTATAATTGGTTGGATTCAATTTTACTTGGCTTGGCTCGGTTTGTTTTGGTTTAAGATGGAGAGATTTTGTATAAAAATCAACTCCTTCTCTCTCCTACATTATTTATATTTACTTCTTCATCTTCTCCATTTACTCCTCCCACCTACCAAGTCCTAGGCAAGTACAATTTGCTTCATGATGGATCTCAAGTTTTATTGTTCCATTCTCTTTCTTACTTGATTCTAAGCCTCTTTAGAACTTGATATTTTTTGGTTTGATGGATGGATTCTTGTAGATCTAAGTTTGTAATTTTTTCGTTTTCTTGGTTTTGATCTCTGAAACTTGGTTATTTTCGATATCTAATGATTCCATGTTGTTGGAAATTCAATTCTACCCAATTTTGGCTTTTGAATCGCTTGATTTTGACTTCGTATGAGCAAGTTATGCCATTTTCGTGTTCATGGGTTCCTCACACCTTTAGGTGTTGTCGGGACGATAAACAGTGCTGCGCGCAGTGTCTTCGCTGCCGTGCGCCCGTACAGTGCTTGTATGCAATGTGCAAATTGCACGGACGCACGATTTTCTGTCACGCGCCCGTGCGCTGTGCTTGCGCGCAACGTGCGCCGTGGGCAATTTTGCCCGCACGCAACGTGCAACTTGCGAGACCGTCTGCCCGCGCGTGCGATTTTCTGCCGCGTGCCGTGCTTGCACGTAACGTACGCTGTGGTCAATTTTGCCTGCGCACAACATGCAACTTGCACGGTCGCGTGCCCATGCGATTTTCTGTCACGCGCCCGCGCGCCGTGCTTGCGCGCAACTTGCGCCGTGCTTGCGCGCAACGTGCGTCGTGGGCGATTTTGCCCGCGCGCAACGTACAACTTGCGCGGCCGCTCGCCCGTGCAATTTTCTGTCGTGCGCCCGCTCGCCGTGCTAGCGTGCAACGTGCGCCGTGGGCGATTTTGCCCGCGCGCAACGTGCAACTTGCGCGGCCGCGCGCCCGTACGATTTTCTGTCGCGCAACGTGCGCCGTAGGCGGTTTTGCTCGTGCAACTTGCACGCAGGTCACTCCAAATGACTGTTTTTGTCTCTTTGACCTGTTTTGTAGCTAAAATCTTGAAAAACTCAAAACATAAAAGTTGTAAATCTTTTCCTTGGCTTCAAGAATATGTTACTAGCTATTTTATGCAAGTTTCTCTCATTCATGATAATGTAAGGATAGAACACGATAATGGCCAGTTAAGGCGCACTCTTAACAAGTATCATGTAACATGATAATTTTCGATAGTGACCCATCGTGGTGCACTCTTGACAAGTAACTTGACATGATAATTCTTGATGGTGGTCCGTTGTGACGCACTCTTGACTTGATAAGTAAACCTAACATGATAATCTCGATATGTTGTTGTGACGGCTATCTTGACTTACTAAATAACTCTTGTCTTGACACCGTGGGTGTTTGTGTTTGTATAAGCTACATGTCTCGTCTTGCATCATGTCTAGGATATGAATTCCTGATTTCCGCGGTTAGGGATTCATTCTGAATCTGACTAGGATAATTACTAGATTGATCAAGTAGTCCATGAAGAGGTTTCCCAACTACAGGCAGTCTCGTTATCTGGGCGCACTAATTGGACTTGTAGCCTACCGTCGAGTAGGGCACATTTCCAGCACACTATTATGTGTTGCACCTCTAAGCCACCTAATCCAACTCTCTCAACTTGTGACCGGATAACCTGGATTAAGACTGCAGGACTTGTGGCTGTTGGAACATCTCGATGCATCTTGTTAGTAACTAAGCTTGTGATAACCCTAGTTAGTTAAAGTATCAAGCCGTACTCATTGCTTGGCCGTGATTGATGGATGGAGCCACGTCTAGTCTTGCCTAGGTATGACCAGTACATGATTATTTCAGCACATTACTGTTATACTTTACCTTATCGATAATTGATTAGAGACTAAGTTCTGTTCAGGTGAAGGGTTACAACCCCGGTCCTTGTTTGGTTTACGGGTTGTAACTTGGATACTGGAATAGTCCTTTAGTTATCTTATCGTTTGTCGCCCTGTTTCTCTAACTCATGTATTTTGTTATCATTGATGTATTTATGTGTTATTATGCTGGTTTTAGTCCTTAAGTGAAGCCTCCCTTGTGGCACTTGCTCTTTCTGGGGTCTGACCCAGCTGGTTTTGTATGGCCAGATTTCATAGAAGCACCCGAGGATCTTCCAGCTTTCCAGCCAGATGGTGAACACTAGGCACAACCGTGGCAACGAGTGAGTTTTATTTTGCTCTCTCACTCTATTATAAATTATTCTTTTGAGGCGTTTAGCTGTCGAGCAAGTGTTAGCTCGTGTTAAATTTATATTCCTGTCTGCCTAAGGGCTGTAACATGATTGACAAAACCTAGGGTTGATCATGTATGACTTAAACTCTTGCAAGTCTTCGTATTTTATATGACTAACTTCATGATCATCTGAATATGTAATGTATGGGATGCCTTACTTTGTATGTCTGATGATCTACCATCTTGTTACATTTACTTGATTGCTTGAGATTGAGACACTAGGCTTGTTCTTGACTATAAGTGACTGTTGGCTTGTAGTAAAACCCTCATGCATCTAGACAGCCGTGATCGTACATCGAGGTGGGTTACACTTCATCATACGTAGCTAGCTGTGTCTGTCCCCCGCTCTCCAGTATTCTGGTTCTGGGGCGTGACACTCAGCCCCTTAATTTAGTCGATATGAGGCGCGGAAGGCACCCAAAGTCGACCGTACTTGTGCTGAATTCATCATGGCAGGTTAGTCGACTTTCTAGACGAGATTTTATCTACTTTTTTCATCCAATTCACCTCAAACCAGAACTAAAAGTTAACTCTATGTGTCTACTTTAATATCTGAAAACTGGATCACACACTTCCAAGCGGTTTGCCCGTGGCATCATTTTTATGATAATATATCCAGAACCGATGAGTTCTGTTGCAAGCAATTTTTTGCCTAACTAAGGTCAGTTTTGATTCTTCTAATATTTAAAATATCCAGAAACTAGACGTCGAGAGATTTTCAACACATATCCATTTGTTCGGTTTTGAGTTCGTCTGTTATTTTTAAAAATTCATGACATTTGTCGTAACACCGAACTCCGAAAAATCCTATGTTCTTTGTGTCCAAAAGTGTCAATACTTCATAAAACTCTATTAAACTATTTGTTGTGCAAGGTTTAATATTAAAACCACTATTTTAGATAATTTTTGAGATTCTTACAGAATTTAATATTTTAAGTTAATTATTATTTCGGGGCTAAATTAGTAGGTCGAATTGTGGTATCAATGTGTAGTATTAGCATAGGACCTATTATGGAAGAGTTCCACCATTGAAAACGTAATTTTGGTAATATATCGGTATTTATAAATAAATTCTAGAATTTAAAATTTATTATTTTTATTATAGTTATAAATTATTTATGAACGGAGTTGGTACTTATATGTTAGATAGTGTTGTATCAACGTTATGGCGACTAGTAGACGTAGATGCTAACCTATATATGGTAATTCGATGTAGAATAATAATAGTGTATTATTATAGATGATCTTAAAATGAGTGACGAGGACACCGGAGTTGGTCAGGACTACCCTCAAACAGCAGTTACAGGCAAGTGTACCTTGTCATGGTTATAGATTGTTTTATTTTTCTTTCTAGTTGTTATTTTGATTAGCATTGCATGATGTAGGTACATCGATACTTAGTGTCCATTTTGTAGGCGGGTACCAATGTCATGATGATGACACCGAGTATTGATATTAGGCATTATGTGCATATTGACGTGTCCATTGACACGATTGACCACAGAACACCGATACATTTATGATGCAAGGTTTACATGATTATTCGTGGTATTGACCTCGTACTAGCATTCTAGATTTTTCATCATTATTGCTATTGTTATCAAGTTGACTGTACAGACTTGACATTGCTAGATTCTAGACATGGGGTTGGGGAGAACTTGACTACAGTATCAGACCTATTATCGTATGGCATGTTATTTAGTGACCCTTTTGCTCTGTAGCAGAGTAGAGAATTATCACTGCCGAGAATTGATTGTCCTTGGTTCCAAGATATGGTACTGGAGACAATATCCTATTGAGGAGCTTGTGAGCCTTAGTGGAGAGGTCTGATATTCTAGGAAATATTCTCGCATGGATATCATGTAGACCGGATATAGTAGATACTCCTAGATCACATTTTCATATCTGTACCTTGGCATCTATATTATGTACCTTGCTAGTCCCTTGAGGACTTGGTGATCTCTCCAGGTATTCGACTGAGCGAAGTTGGTTGCTGATCATGATGGTTGCTATTTACTGTCTCCGGTCTGTTTAATTATATTTTGCTTTTTAGCCTAGTATTTGTAGACTCTAAGTTATTCTTTCGAGTCTATTCGGACAAATGTAGCATAAGGTCACATTATGTTATATCTTGTTCATTCTTGTATTTCGTTTACTGTGGATTGAGGCATAAAGATATTATTGATTAGTATAGATAGTTGGTCGTTACTATACAGCTTCTACGTACTCGAGTTGGGTCGGAGATCTCTCGATATGTAGCTGGCATGTATACGGTCTCCTTGTCCTAGATATTTTGGGATTGGAGCGTTACATATTTTTGTGGTGGCCTATACAGGTCAGAGCATATCGTTTTGGGCGATATCGATGATGGCATCATATGATAGGAGTGTGTGTGTGACTTAGTATGTAGAGACGTTTCCCAGAAGTTGTGTAACTTCTATGCCATGACACACATCATTATACGGCACTGTGAGTGAGGGTTCATTGTGTAGGCACGAGCTTCCGCATTCGACTAGATGTAGAATTAGATTGTGTCTAGTTTAGTGACTTGCATTGAGATATGGGTTGTTCGAGTCATGGATATGGCTTGTACCATTCATAGGCAGGGAAGACTACTAGTAAGCGTATGGGACAACCCCTTTAGACTGCATAATCTTTAGAGTAGATTATGGAGTCATGAGCCTCATAGTTTCATAATTGTATGTTTGGCTCGTAGCTCATAGTTCATAGCATCGGCTCGTGATCTGACACCGACTGATTTGATGCTATATCCTTATCACCTACCCATACGGCCAACGTCGTCTTAAACATGCATTCACATAGTACGATGAGATGTTATATTTATCTCTAACCATAGCATATGATAATGTCTTGTCACGGAATAGTAGGCCACACCTTGTCGTTGTTTGGTTGTGTAGGTGTGGTTCATTGTTTCAACGATAAGATAGTGGACCGTGTGGTTGTTCGGGTTATTCATTCAGTTCATATAATGGCATATTTCTTTTCTATCTTGTTCCGTCCCTCTGAGGAACTTGTGATCTTTCAAGGTTGTTGGTGAGCTTATAGTATAAACAGCTAGATGGTTTGATTTTGGCTGCAGGGTTCAGGTATCGCTTGTTGTGTTAATTTTTTCGTGTTTTCTATTTTCTTTTCTGTTATATCTTGCTTATTAGCCTAGTTTTGCAAACTTATGTTATTCTCCAGTTTGCTCGAACATGTGTATTGTAGGCGGCCGACTATACTACATGATGTTCATTCTTGTTTATTTACCTATATGTGGACTGAGACATAGTTGAGACATAGTGGTTGTCATGTCCCAGTTCCAAAAATACGAAACCGAGCCACGTGGCAAGGCCAGCGAGCACCACTCCAATGACTATCCTAATTTAATGGAACCATTAGGGCAGCACTTAAGTTTTAGAGTGCAATAATGTAAATTAAATGCCCAAAATCACAAGTAACTAATTTCATCCACACATACGATCATGGAAACACATAGAGATAACAGAGACCATAAATGTGCAGGATTAAAATAGTCTGAATGTAAACATAATATAGTACTAAATAAAAAGAGTCTAGCGGACACAATTTTGCTGATACAATACTGAATGAAAAGAAGTACAAGAAGATAACTAGATCTGACGACAGGCTAACTAGATAATGAAGTCAGATCAAGAACGAGCTCTACCACTGATCAAGCTACTCCGCTGGGTAAACTTCGTCCTCTGAAACTAGAACCGCTCCCGTGTCAATCCCAGATCCATAGACCTTCGGATAATCATCTTCGTCTAAATCTGAAGAGAAAACCAGGTCCTCAGCGGGACGCAACAAGGTACATAATACACAGGCCAAGAGTACGACAATAATGAATGAAAAGATATAGTAAAGTAAGACTGAATAAGTGGGTGAATCTAACATAACCAACAAATATGAAAAATGCAATTTGAGAAACATCACTCTAACACGAGGGCTATCACGGTGTACTTCGGAGTTCTGGTACGGAACTCCGATAACTATGATAAATCAGCAGTTTCGGTAAGGAAATATGGTAACTATGAATCTTCGAGGCTCTGGGTAAGAGGCAACGGTAACAATATGGGAAATTAGTCCAAGCGTACGATGTATGTTCTCCCCGCCCATGTTACTTCACGAATCGTATCCATGAGACGCTCGGTCAGAACATCTAGCTAAGACAACGAGTCATAATAGAAAAGAAACAGTACATGTATATCAATGTCGTCGTCCTAGAATCAGACACGAACTTCCGTATACCAAGATGTAATCAAGTACGAGAATTCGTCAGTATATTAGTGACATATGAACATGTCCTAGGGTCAGAGCGTACCCCGTGTAAGCCCCATCAAAAAATTTATTATTTATTAGATCTTATTTATTCTAATTCCTCATTATAACCTAGACACCTGTTTACTGTGCATGCATATGTATATGTATAATTTTGTAGTGAGAAAGGACTCATTTACAAAGTAGTATGGTTCCAAGGGCCTTAATGATAAATGTACAAGTTAAACCCTTCATCAGGAGAAGGCCATACCCCTGCTGTTAGCCGAACACAAGGAAAAGCTTACAGCCACTTGTGGATAAAACATGATCTGGATTTATTAAATCCAACTGTTCTTAACCACCCTTGACCCCTGTTTCAAACATGAATTCGAATCTGAGTCAAGTTTCCTCAGATACAGATTAACCCTGCAGCCCAAATCAATTCCCTGTTTTCGAATAGAATTCAAATTCAAATAGGAGTTTAAATCTCAAGAGGAGTCTATCTAGTTTAAACCAAATTCATCTTATCTACGGGTTATATATATATATATATATACATATATATATATATATATATATATATATATATATATATATATATATATATATATGTGTGTGTGTGTGTGTGTGTGTGTGTGTGTGTGTGTGTGTAGAGGGAAGTAGCCGATTCCCCTAGAACCCTATATTTCTTCCTGGCCGTTGAAATTGAGTTGGGGATCTGCTCGTGGAACAGAGAGAACGTGGGGGTTAAATTCTTCTAACAGGTAAGTAGTTCATCTCTGAAATTAATCTCTTAGTACTGCCATATTTGTTAATGACTTAAAACATAGGAAGAACAGACTGCTTGGCAATAGGCCAACGGGGTATTAAGAACTTGGAGTTTTCTGGCTAGGTCTTTATGTCGAACAGGTCTTAATCCATCCAAACCTGTACCAGAAAACACGGATACCATGTTGACACACTGGTATCAGGGCAGGGGTATAACTGAAATCTACGAAAATACCCATACCGATACCAAGAAGTATCAATGCAGCACCTTAACACCTGAACTCCCATTGATACTCGACAAGGGTCAACAGTTACTCCTTGTACTTGATCGAGATGATCATGTATTGGATGGATACTCAAAAATCGAATCCAACACTTAAGTATCCTAATACTTGAATCAAAGCATACTCGACAGCACCAGATAGATATTAATGAATAATTTTCCATCCAGGTACAACTCAGGCATAGTAGAATCATATAGGATCAACCCTGTTCCAGTTCCCTCTATCAGGATACATCGAGTTATCTCTCGAAATAGTAACTGAAACAATGTCAGTTAAGTAACACCACACCTAAACAATCAGTGTTAGGCCTTGGTACATGCGTGGGTTAGAGGCAATCCCAAACTTTGCTTCATACAATACCTGGGTAGGGAATAACTTGATAATCGATTGTTCCATATCTCGAGTATGCAACAGGCAACGCCTTACTGCCTACTCGAAGTTGACTGAATATTGTGCCCGGCCTTACCCTCACATACATGTTCATGCTAGAATAGTTAACAGACCATGGGAGGCCCAGGAAATACTGTGTAGCATCCTCCTAAGGAAACCCCCTGTGCACACAGTTAAGAAGAGTCACACCCTTTTCTGAACAGTAGGCATCAATACCTGCTATCGAAATACCTGGAACCACTCAGCCTTAAGCATAACTGCTACATAGTGCTAGGCCTTGCTATGGCACCATGTTGAGCCATTGCTATGGTACCAAGTAGTTTAACTTGGGTTCGAGGGACTAGGGTACAGGGGGTATACCAAGATGACTTCATTACTGATAAATCCTGCCAGGGGTAAGGATTAACTGATGCCTAAGTTAGCATGAAGGTGCACCAAAGTATCAGCTTATGTTAACAGGAAGGTTCAATGAAGGTTTTTAAAACTGTGAATAACATGCTGAGTATCATTAGTAGACAAATACATTAGGAGGGGGACTGGGCATTCCTAATTAGGGGTAAGGGCAAACATATAGACTAATGATATAGGTTTGTAGGAGAGTACACCATGATTTAGGAGACCAACTCAAAATGGAGGTAAAGTACTAAACAAGACAGTAGAAACCATAAAGAAATCTCACTAGTATCAAAGTCACCATACTAGAAACCTAGGAGATAATTAGATAGGAGTACTATTGATTTGTTTTCAATTATTGAGATTGTGAATTTATAACATAGGTCACTAGGACCCCGATTCAGATTCTGACCCGTGCCATCAGCTTAGGACGCCAGGCGAGTACAGTTTATTGTCTGTTTTCAATATTGAATTTCACTATATCTCATTGGTTGGTCATTGGTTATGTGAATTTTATTCTATTATAAAAATATTGAGTCGGTAACAAGGAGTACCAAAGATATGTGATCCGACCATAGACATTGTTTATTTTCATGCAGTAGACCTCGTAGACATTGTTTATTTTCAAACAGTAGACCTCGTAGACATTGTTTTACTTTCACGCAGTAGACCTCGTAGATATTGTTTAAATTCTGCAAGTAGACCTCGTAGACAGTGCTTATTTTTCATGCAAGTAGACCTCGAAGACCTCGCGGTGTAGTGTCCCAGACTGATCACAAATCAAAAGTATTTCTAAAAGTAGGGCCTTAATGATAAATGTACAAGCTAAACCCTTCATCAGGAGAAGGCCATACCCCTGCTGTTAGCCGAACACAAGGAAAAGCTTACAGCCACTTGTGGATAAAACATGATCTGGATTTATCAAATCCAACTATTCTTAACCACCCTTGACCCCTGTTTCAAACATGAATTCGAATCTGAGTCAAGTTTCCTCAGATACAGATTAACCCTGTAGCCCAAATCAATTCCCAGTTTTCGAATAGAATTCAAATTCAAATAGGAGTTTAAATCTCAAGAGGAGTCTATCTAGTTTAAACCAAATTCATCTTATCTACCGGTTATATATATATATATATATATATATATATATATATATATATATATATAAATATATATATATATATATATATATATATATATATATAGAGGGAAGTAGCCGATTCCCCTAGAACCCTATATTTCTTCCTGGCCGTTGAAATTGAGTTGGGGATCTGCTCGTGGAACAGAGAGAACGTGGGGGTTAAATTCTTCTAACAGGTAAGTAGTTCATCTCTGAAATTAATCTCTTAGTACTGCCATATTTGTTAATGACTTAAAACATAGGAGGAACGGACTGCTTGGCAATAGGCCAACGGGGTATTAGGAACTTGGAGTTTTCCGGCTAGGTCTTTATGTCGAACAGGTCTTAATCCATCGAAACCTGTACCAGAAAACACGGATACCATGTTGACACACTGGTATCAGGGCAGGGGTATAACTGAAATCCACGAAAATACCCATACCGATACCAAGAAGTATCAATGCAACACCTTAACAGCTGAACTCCCATTGATACTCGACAAGGGTCAACAGTTACTCCTTGTACTTGATCGAGATGATCATGTATTGGATGGATACTCGAAAATTGAATCCAACACTTAAGTATCCTAATACTTGAATCAAAGCATACTCGACAGCACCAGATAGATATTAATGAATAATTTTCCATCCAGGTACAACTCAGGCATAGTAGAATCATATAGGACCAACCCTGTTCCAGTTCCCTGTATCAGGATACATCGAGTTATCTCTCGAAATAGTAACTGAAACAATGTCAGTTAAGTAACACCACACCTAAACAATCAGTGTTAGGCCTTGGTACATGCGTGGGTTAGAGGCAATCCCAAACTTTGCTTCATACAATACCTGGGTAGGGAATAACTTGATAATCGATTGTTCCATATCTCGAGTATGCAACAGGCAATGCCTTACTGCCTACACGAAGTTGACTGAATATTGTGCCTGGCCTTACCCTCACATACATGTTTATGCTAGAATAGTTAACAGACCATGGGAGGCCCAGGAAATACTGTGTAGCATCCTCCTAAGGAAACCCCCTGTGCACACAGTTAAGAAGAGTCACACCCTTTTCTGAACAGTAGGCATCAATACCTGCTCTTGAAATACCTGGAACCACTCAGCCTTAAGCATAACTGCTACATAGTGCTAGGCCTTGCTATGGTACCATGTTGAGCCATTGCTATGGTACCAAGTAGTTTAACTTGGGTTCGAAGGTCTAGGGTACAGGGGGTATACCAAGATGACTTCATTACTGATAAATCCTGCCAGGGGTAAGGATTAACTGATGCCTAAGTTAACAAGAAGGTGCACCAAAGTATCAGCTTTTGTTAACAGGAAGGTTCAATGAAGGGGGTTAAAACTGTGAATAACATGCTGAGTATCATTAGTAGACAAATACATTAGGAGGGGGACTGGGCATTCCTAATTAGGGGTAAGGACAAACATATAGACTAATGATATAGGTTTGTAGGAGAGTACACCATGATTTAGGAGACCAACTCAAAATGGGGGTAAAGTACTAAACAAGACAGTAGAAACCATAAAGAAATCTCACTAGTATCAAAGTCACCATACTAGAAACCTAGGAGATAATTAGATAGGAGTACTATTGATTTGTTTTCAATTATTGACATTGTGAATTTATAACATAGGTCACTTGGACCCCGATTCAGATTCTGACCCGTGCCAACAGCTTAGGACGCCAGGCGAGTACAGTTTATTGTCTGTTTTCAATATTGAATTTTACTATATCTCATTGGTTGGTCATTGGTTATGTGAATTTTATTCTATTATAAAAATATTGAGTCGGTAACAAGGAGTACCAAAGATATGTGATCCGACCATAGACATTGTTTATTTTCATGCAGTAGACCTCGTAGACATTATTTATTTTCATACAGTAGACCTCGTAGACATTGTTTTACTTTCATGCAGTAGACCTCGTCGATATTGTTTAAATTCTGCAAGTAGGCCTCGTAGACAGTGCTTATTTTTCATGCAAGTAGACCTCGTAGACCTCGCGGTGTAGTGTCCCAGACTGATCACAAATCAAAGGTATTTCTAAAAGTAGGGCTTTAATGATAAATGTACAAGTTAAACCCTTCATCAGGAGAAGGCCATACCCCTGCTGTTAGCCGAACACAAGAAAAAGCTTACAGCCACTTGTGGATAAAACATGATCTGGATTTATCAAATCCAACTGTTCTTAACCACCCTTGACCCCTGTTTCAAACATGAATTCGAATCTGAGTCAAGTTTCCTCAGATACAGATTAACCCTGCAGCCCAAATCAATTCCCTGTTTTCGAATAGAATTCATATTCAAATAGGAGTTTAAATCTCAAGAGGAGTCTATCTAGTTTAAACCAAATTCATCTTATCTACGGGTTATATATATATATATATATATATATATATATATATATATATATATATATATATATATAGAGGGAAGTAGCCGATTCCCATATATATATATATATATATATATATATATATATATATATATATATATATATATAGAGGGAAGTAGCCGATTCCCCTAGAACCCTATATTTCTTCCTGGCCGTTGAAATTGAGTTGGGGATCTGCTCGTGGAACTGAGAGAACGTGGGGGTTAAATTCTTCTAACAGGTAAGTAGTTCATCTCTGAAATTAATCTCTTAGTACTGCCATATTTGTTAATGACTTAAAACATAGGAGGAACGGACTGCTTGGCAATAGGCCAACGGGGTATTAGGAACTTAGAGTTTTCTGGCTAGGTTTTATGTCGAACATGTCTTAATCCATCCAAACCTGTACCAGAAAACACGGATACCATGTTGACACACTGGTATCAGGGCAGGGGTATAACTGAAATCCATGAAAATACCCATACCGATACCAAGAAGTATCAATGCAGCACCTTAACACCTGAACTCCCATTGATACTCGACAAGGGTCAACAGTTACTCCTTGTACTTGATCGAGATAATCATGTATTGGATGGATATTCGAAAATCGAATCCAACACTTAAGTATCCTAATACTTGAATCAAAGCATACTCGACAGCACCAGATAGATATTAATGAATAATTTTCCATCCAGGTACAACTCAGGCATAGTAGAATCATATAGGACCAACCATGTTCCAGTTCCCTGTATCAGGATACATCGAGTTATCTCTCGAAATAGTAACTGAAATAATGTCAGTTAAGTAACACCACACCTAAACAATCAGTGTTAGGCCTTGGTACATGCGTGGGTTAGAGGCAATCCCAAACTTTGCTTCATACAATACCTGGGTAGGGAATAACTTGATAATCGATTGTTCCATATCTCGAGTATGCAACAGGCAACACCTTACTGCCTACTCGAAGTTGACTGAATATTGTGCCTGGCCATACCCTCACATACATGTTCATGCTAGAATAGTTAACAGACCATGGGAGGCCCAGGAAATACTGTGTAGCATCCTCCTAAGGAAACCCCCTGTGCACACAGTTAAGAAGAGTTACACCCTTTTCTGAACAGTAGGCATCAATACCTGCTCTCGAAATACCTGGAACCACTCAGCCTTAAGCATAACTGCTACATAGTGCTAGGCCTTGCTATGGTACCATGTTGAGCCATTGCTATGGTACCAAGTAGTTTAACTTGGGTTCGAGGGACTAGGGTACAGGGGGTATACCAAGATGACTTTATTACTGATAAATCCTGCCAGGGGTAAGGATTAACTGATGCCTAAGTTAACACGAAGGTGCACCAAAGTATCAGCTTATGTTAACAGGAAGGTTCAATAAAGGGGGTTAAAACTGTGAATAACATGCTGAGTATCATTAGTAGACAAATACATTAGGAAGGGGACTGGGCATTCCTAATTAGGGGTAAGGGCAAACATATAGACTAATGATATAGGTTTGTAGGAGAGTACACCATGATTTAGGAGACCAACTCAAAATGGGGGTAAAGTACTAAACAAGACAGTAGAAACCATAAAGAAATCTCACTAGTATCAAAGTCACCATACTAGAAACCTAGGAGATAATTAGATAGGAGTACTATTGATTTGTTTTCAATTATTGACATTGTAAATTTATAACATAGGTCACTTGGACCCCGATTCAGATTCTGGCCCGTGCCAGCAGCTTAGGACGCCAGGCGAGTACAGTTTATTGTCTGTTTTCAATATTGAATTTCACTATATCTCATTGGTTGGTCATTGGTTATGTAAATTTTATTCTATTATAAAAATATTGAGTCGGTAACAAGGAGTACCAAAGATATGTGATCCGACCATAGACATTGTTTATTTTCATGCAGTAGACCTCGTAGACATTGTTTATTTTTATGCAGTAGACCTCGTAGACATTGTTTTACTTTTATGCAGTAGACCTCGTAGATATTGTTTAAATTCTGCAAGTAGGCCTCGTAGACAGTGCTTATTTTTCATGCAAGTAGACCTCGTAGGCCTCGCGGTGTAGTGTCCCAGACTGATCACATATGAAAGGTATTTCTAAAAGTTGGGAAGATATTTGTCTATTTATTTACTATTGATTTTCTGTCTTTTCTTACAGTATTACTATTTATTTTCAAAACTCATGATTGATGTCTAATCTTTGTTTATAGTCATTTTCATATATTGGAACTGTATTCAGTGAATTGTACTCGTTCCATCCTAACTGGGTAACCAAACAAATTTTAGGTGATTGCGAGGAGTCGAGTGCCCTGACCAGTATGGCCCATACATGGGGGATATAGTAGAGACATATTTTACTTATCAGGAGGAGTACGCAGCTTCTGATCCTGCTGCGTTTGCTTAGTTTCATTTTAGCTAGAGCTGAGACTTTGTATTGGATATTGAGTTGATGTTGAGACTTGTAGTTGAGATTTTAGTTGATTTTAGTTATTATACATTCTAATGGAGATGGATATTTATTTCACCTTCTAGTTATTGAGCTGTGACTTTGAGTTGTGGATTGTCCCATGTGAGAATTATATTGTTGCGTGGTTGTTCATCATATTATTACAGCGTTCTACCGTCGACTCTGCGGCGTAGGCTGGGCGTGTTCATGTTTCATGCCCAATTATTGGGTGCGGGTCGTGACACATTTTTATGGTGGCCCATGCAGGTCGACGTTTCGCAAGGCCAGTGAAACCGTAGTAGTACTTAAGTTAGTCGTACTACTGCAGGCCTGTGACTAGGACTAGGAATAAGGACCTAAGGACTATCTTCATAGGGTGAAATTGCGTCATTGACTTCTATATTCGACTTCAATTACTCTTATGCATCATGTTTGAATCATTCTATTCGTCTAATTATTTCTTTTGTTTTCAGCTAATGGATTCACAAGACAGGAACAACGCTGTATGGAACACTCTACCGACTGTTGGCAGATTTTTCACCTACGTGACTCCTCCGACTCAGGGAGGCCAGCTTACTCACCAGGGCGGACCGACTCAGCCTCAGTACTCGAGGTTCCGCAGGGATGACATTCCACCTCCACCACAGTTTTCTCCGCATACTCCAGCACCAGCACCCATTCCCCCACCGGCACCAGCAGTCTATCCACCACCAGCGATGCACCCAGCACCAGCCATGTATCCGGCTCCTATGATGCAGCAGGCACCCTACATGTACCCAGCACCTACTATGCATCCCGCACCAGCGATGTACCCGGTACCTGCTCTGCCCCCGCCACCGGCACTAGACAACATTACCTTCCTAGGAATTTTACAGCAGCAGGCCAACATCTTTCGCGATACCTTACGAGAGGCTCTCCAGCAGAGGAAGGCTCCCCGACAGCAACATGGGATGTCCAAGCACTTCATGGACTTTAGGCCCAGAGAGTTTTATGGGACAGAGGGGATTATCTACGCTGATGAATGGCTGGAGAACGTGGAGAGGTATATGAAGATGGCCCGAGTCCTAGAAGATCTGAAGATCGAGTCAGTCAGTGGATAGCTTTTCGATATCGCACGGACATGGTACCAAGGTGAGCCCCGATTTTCTGCTCCAGACGTAACTTGGGAGGAGTTCAGGCGTCTGTTAAAGAAGAAGTTCTACCCATATGTGGTACGAGAGGCACTAGTGAGCCAGTTCGAGCATCTGGAACAAGGCAACTACACCGTCGATGAGTATACATCAGAGTTTTCTTGTCTCAGTCGCTTTGCGAAGAACTTGGTCAGCACCCCGAAAGACAAAGCATGACGGTTCATGAAGGGACTGTCACACGAGATTCGCTTAGCCATCGCCACCAGCCGAGCTACTACCTATGAGGAGATTCTGGAGGTCGCCCAAGCAGTAGAGGAAGAACTGAATTACAGATCGAAGAGGAGTCGAGAGACTTTTGGAGGGAACAACAACCAATCTGCCCCGATGAAGCGTCCCCAGTTCCAGCCGAAGGCCTTTCAGCACCATCATTAGCAGCAGTTCCAGCCTGCTGGTAAAACCCCAGCATACCAGCAAAACCGGGTTCCAGCCCGAGCCCAGACTCAGCAGCCACAGAGACAGCTACAGCAGGTTCCGCACTGCACTCACTGCGGAAGGAGCGGACACATTTGGGACGACTGCTGAAAGAGACTCGGTGCATGCTTATATTATGGATCTCTATCGCATCAGCTGAAAGGCTGCTTACTGGTCCCTAATCGGACAGGATACGATACGGCACCGGCACAGAGAGGACCAGCAGCACCTCAGCTATGGGGTCCCCCACTACCAACTCAGCAGCAGCATTTCGCCCAACACCAGCAGAGAGGCGCACCCCAGCAGGGCCGAGCTTTTGCCATGGCCATTGAGAAGCCAGAGCCTACCCAAGACGTGATAGCAGGTTCCATACTTCTTGATTCTATTTCCGCTGTAGCTTTGTTTGATTCCGGTGCATCCCATAGTTTTATCTCTGTAGCTTTTGTATTCAAGCATAGTATAGCGTCTGTATCCTTGGGCGGTAGTGGCAAAATTATGACAGGCGGAGGCATTTTCCTAGTCAAGGATATTTGTATGAGGCGGCACATCACCTTGGGAGGTAGGGAGTTGCGCGCCAACTTACTCGTAATGCCACTACCAAGTTTCGACATCATTCTCGGTATGGATTGGTTGAGTAAGAATTTTTCTAGTATAGACTGCCACCGAGGATATGTTGTATTCAGTCCTCCGGGGGTACCGGCATTCGAGTTTGCGAGAGGAGCAGTCGAGCAGCAGCATGGAGCTATTTGTGGAGCTATGATCGAGGGAGAGGAGATCCCGCATCCCATCATCACGGAGTTCATGGATGTTTTTCCCAAAGACTTACCGGGATTGCCGCCAGATAGGGACATCGAGTTTGCTATTGATCTAGTGCCAGGCGCAGAACCGACGACTCAACCGGTGTACAGGATCAACAACAAGGAAGTAGAAAAATTAAAGAAGCAGATCGATGAATTGCTAGAAAAAGGGTTCATCAGAGAGAGTTCGTCACTATGGGGCTCCCCTGTCATTTTTGGGTCAAAAAAAGATGGTACGGTACGTATGTGCATCGACTACCGAACCTTGAATAATCACACTATCAAGAACAAGTATCCGCTGCCGAGGATAGACGATCTCTTCGATCAGTTGAGCGGCGCGCGGGTATTCTCCAAGATAGATTTGAGGTCGGGCTACCATTAGTTGAAAGTGAAGAAATAAGATATACCGAAGACTGCCTTCCGGACCAACTACGGACAATACGAGTTCATGGTGATGCCGTTCGGGTTGACTAATGCCCCGGCAGTCTTCATGAACTTGATGAACAAGGTATTCCATCCATACCTTGACAAGTTCGTAGTGGTGTTTATCGATGACGTACTTATTTATTCGAAAACACCGGAGGAGCACGAGGAACATCTGAGGATCGTACTAGAGACCCTCATGAAGGAGAAGCTCTATGGAAAACTCTCGAAATACGAGTTCTTCTTGGACAAGGTGGTGTTCCTTGGTCATGTGGTGATTGGTGACGGTATATCCGTCGATCCGAAGAAGGTTACAGCTGTGGAAGCATGGTCTACTCTGACTATGGTGGCAGAAATACGAAGCTTCTTAGGGTTAGCAGGATATTATCGGAAGTTCGTGCAGGATTTTGCTCGGATTGCAGAGGCACTCACTAGGCTCACTCGGAAGGATATAGAGTTCGTGTGGACGAAGGACTGTCAGGCTGCGTTTAATGAGTTGAAGAAGAGGCTGACGACAGCTCCTATCTTGGCTTTGCCTTCGGGATCGGAAGGTTTCACCATTTATAGTGATGCCTCGGGCAAAGGACTGGGCTGTGTCCTAAAGCAGAATAAGAGAGTTATAGCTTATGCGTCTCGACAGTTGAGACCGCATGAGAAGAACTACCCTACGCACGACCTAGAGTTGGCAGTCGTGATTTTTGCCTTGAAGCTGTGGAGACATTATTTGTACGGAGAGCGAGTGGAAATCTTTACTGACCACAAAAGCTTGAAGTACGTCTTCACGTAAAAGGAGTTGAACATGAGGCAGCGCAGATGGCTTGAGCTGATGAGTGACTATGATATTTCTCTACAGTATCATCTGAAAAAAGCCAACGTTGTTGCGGATACTTTGAGCAGGTACCCCGTAGCAATGTGCTTGACTCGAGATTGTCACTTATTAGCGGATTTAGAGAGTTTGGGCATAGAGATCGCCATTCCAGGGGCCGAAATGCAGATGATGGGCATGCAGATTCAGTCAGGATTGATGGACAGGATTTGGAAGACACAACATCAGGATGAGCAGCTGAAGGGCATCATAGCACAGGCACGAGCCGGCTTGCTTGATGATTTTACTATTGCAGAGGATGGTTCGTTGAGGCACGTGACGAGGCTTTGTGTACCTAGTGGAGAGCTTAGAGAATAAGTTATACAGGAGGCACACCTTTCCCAGTATTCTCTACATCTAGGAGCCAATAAGATGTACAAGGATCTGCGCAAGCACGTGTAGTGGTATGGTATGAAACGGGAAGTGGCCCGTTTCGTTTCTAGGTGCCTCGTATGCCAGCGGGTCAAAACCGAGAGGCAGAGACCAGGAGGATTGTTGCAGCCGCTACCGATACCCGAGTGGAAGTGGGAACACATCACTATGGATTTTGTTTTCGGTTTTCCACGGTCATCGGGCGGAAAGAATGCGATTTGGGTCATAGTTGACCGGTTGACCAAATCGGCCCACTTTATTCTATTTAAAGTGGGGTTGTCTTCGGAGAAGTTAGCGGAGCTCTATGTGAAGCAGATAGTCCGGTTACAAGGGGTTCCAGTGAGTATCGTGTCGGACCGTGACAGCAGGTTCACATCTCATTTTTGGAGGAGCCTACAGGCCAGTTTGGGCACAACGCTCAAGTTCAGCACTGCATATCATCCGCAGACGGATGGACAGTCAGAGCGGACCATTCAGATGCTCGAGGATATGCTGCGGACGTGCGTGCTAGACTTTGGTGGCTCGTGGGAGGACCACCTTCATCTCGTGGAGTTCTCCTATAACAACAGCGACCAAGCTAGTATCAAGATGTCCCCTTTTGAAGCTTGTATGGTCAGAGATGTTGTACCCCGCTGTCTTGGGACAATGTGGGAGAGCGTGCACTATTGGGACCGGAGATGGTAGTAGATGCTGCGAAGAAAGTCAAGATGATTAGAGAGCGGCTTCGCGTGGCTCAGGACAGGCAGAAGCACTGGGCCGACAGTTACCGTAGGCCGTTAGATCTTGAGGTATAAATCTTCTTAAGATTTATTTGTGTGTATAGTTATGAGTTTCGTGTTAACATTTTGTGCATCTAGGTCGGTGACTTGGTGTTTTTGAAAATTTCTCCGACACGTGGCACTATTCGTTTCGGTAAAGGCCGTAAGCAAAGCCCACGTTTCATTGGGCCGTTTGAGATCCTCGAGAAAATTGGTATAGTAGCATACCGATTAGCCTTGTTGCCTGCACTGGCAGGGGTGCACAACGTGTTCCATGTATCCCAGCTGCGACGATACGTGGCAGACCCCAGCCATGTCTTGGACCATTTGTCACTACCACATTTCTAGTTTGAGGGTATTTTTTTGTCATTTTTGGGGTTATTTAAATTTATTTGTATTTATAGGAATTTTTAGGATTTATTTTAGAATTGTTTGAATGAAGGTTGACTAGGTTGACTTTGACTAGCTTTGACTTGGTAGGCTAACCTAGGAGCTAACCTTAGTTGAGTTTGGACTTGGTCAGGTCATACAACCCTAGTTAGACTAGAGTTGACCTATGGTTTAGTTATTTGACTCAAGTTAGGATATTAAGTCATAAGCCATGACTTATGGTTGAACCAATGATTAATAACTTGGCACATAGGAGCCCAAAGCCCAACCCACTAGCAACCCTAACCCAAACCCATACTTGGCCGGCCACTTAACCTAGTCCTAGGGATTTCCCCCCTATAAATATTCTCCTAGAAATTAGGGCTAGCCTCTTTAGGAAGAACAAGCTTTAGAAAGAGGTACTATTCCATCTTCATTAATTCATATTAAATCCTATTTATTTCCTTTTTCCCTCAAACCAATTACAATAGGTTCTAAATATAGTGTTCTTGCTGTTGTGGAGTCTTAGTCTCTGATTTATATCAATTTGGAGAAGTTTGCTAGTAAGAGAAAACCCTCAATTTGAGGCTTTTCTTGCATTTGGTCACCAATAGGTAAATCTATATAAACTCTATTAATTTCTGGATTTCTTTGTATGTAGATCTAGCCCTAGGTGTCCCCTAGCCATAGGAATTGATTTCGTGTCTAGGTGGATCCATTACGTGTCCGTATCGGACACGTATCCGACCTAGGCTTAGGTGTTTGATGAAATGCCCTAATGGGCATTTCGATTTAGTTTTGGAAAAGTAAATGAATAGGAAATTATATTTCGATGTTGCTTACACATTTCTTTTGGACTGGGAGTATTTTCATGTCGCATCGTGTCGGGTTGGACACGTGCACACGCGGGTGCACGCGCGCGCGCAGGCAGTGCATTCCCCTGCTGCTCGTGGCCTCGTGCTCGATGCACAGGCCATGTGGCGAGCTAGGATTTGATGAGGGGGTGGGGGAAGTGTCTGACACGAGGGCCCCCAAGCCTCGAGTCGTCTCGTGTCGTATCGGACACGCACGAGGCTCTGCTTTGGTCTCGACTGACTGTACAGTCGGGTTTTATTAGACACTGATACGGCTTTCGTATCGGACACTGACACGACTTGGACACGTGTTATCTAGCCTAATGTGTAGTCCTATAGGTGGGCTACCTAGGTTAGTGAGCACGAGGTGTCCCACACACTGTGTCGTGTCCAGTTCACTTGGACATGGCTGCACGAGCCTGTGCCCAACTGTGAACTGATTTGGGTTTTAATGTGTGGACACGCCGTGTCCGACTATTGTAGACACAAATCACTCTCTCTGACACAAACACCTACTATATTTTAATTACCAACCATTATTTATACATTTTAGTTTGATTTTGATTACAAATTCCTAATTACCCCAAATTTTCTGAAACATGTATTTTTTTTGTATTTTTTCCAATTTTCCCAATTGAACTTTGGCAGTCTAATTAACCTTTTAATTTCTGTTATTAGCATGATTTCAGTCCCTTAAGTTGTTCTCCTATATGTAGTCTAACTGTGGTTCGAATTTGGGGTTGTGTGGTTGTGAATTGGTTTCGATTTGGGGCTTTGAAGTATAGGCCTGAAAACTGTTTTAAATCTGAACTGTGGATATTGTGTACTGATTTACTTCCATTCCTTTTCTGTCTAAATTCTGAACTGAAATAAATGTTGTTCATTAGTTCACTGTTTCCCTTTGGTCATTTTCCCTTTTCTGTACACAGGATTTTCCTTTACATTGCCACTGATTTTCCTATGGTATTGTCACTGTTTTCATTGTAATACTCACTGATTTCTTACACTGTTTTCACATACCATATGACACTCACTTGCCTATGTCTAACACACACAACTCTCATGTTACACTAGCCTAACACACACACACACCTTCATGCCTCACTAGCACACACACAAGTTCAAACCTATGTATCACTCACTCTCTTGACACCTCACTTCACTCATGACACACTGTTTTATGTTCTCCCTCACATGTATATTCAGTCCTCCCACATTGCTCTCTCTCACACATCACTCACTGACACACACACATAATAGCCACCTGAGAACCCTTTCATTTTCCTGTACACCCTCTCATTCACTCATTCCACACTGCTTCATTGTCCAGTATTGGACTGCACACTCACACACATCCTCAATATGACACACACTGTTTGAATACTTGAACATTGTCTTCATTTTCCTGAACACCTAGACCTACAATTTGTTCCTGAACTAATACACTAGTACCTGTTGCAAATCTGTGAAGGACAGTACACCCTCACAACACCATTCCACACACACACCCACGTACATGCCTCACACAAATCTTTACACATGTTCACACACACACACATAGCCCTATGGATGCAAGTATGTAGTAGTTAGCTATACATATGTAATGTAATGTATATGCTAGCCTTAATTTCTTATAATGTATATAAGTTTTATAGCTAAATGCAATGTCTAATAGATATGCCATGATATGTTGACTTAGCCTATGCCAATGTGTGTGTGCATATATATATATATATATATATATATATATATATATATATATATATAGGGTACATAGATATATGTATATAGGAATTGTGTATGTGTGATGTTGGTTTGACCTTGTGATTGTGTATGAGTACTAAGCTAGACTTGATTAGACTAATTTAGACTTGTTTGACCTAGTTTGACCATAGTTGACTTAGGTTTGACTTCTTGGTTGACCAGGGTTGACCAAGAGTTGACTTTGGCCTAGATTGACCTAGATTCATCTAGAATGCATTGAATTGCATATGGTTATCATTTTAGACTTGTTTTGACTTGTGCTGATCTGATTAGGAGCCAGACATCTCTCCTCGGACAGTACATTTCATCCGGACACTCAGATACCAGGCGAGTACATTCTCTGATCATTTCATATCCTGCTTAGAATTATTTTCCTGCTTTAAATTACTTTACTTGATACTATCACGTTGGTCACACGGATTAGTACTATATGGATCCCTTTCTTGAGATGTTATCCCTTCAGGGAGCACCGGGTACTACATGTTCTGTGCGTTTCACTTACATGGCATATCACTATGCTTCATTGGTTCATTGATCACTTGTGACATATACTCTTACGATCATAGAGTCTTCCTTGAATCCTTATCCCATTTATTGGGTCTCCTAGAATCTCCTAGAATCCCCATTTATAGAACATCCATGTATCACCCTTCGGGGGCCTTTGTATGGAATCATAACATAACCTGGTTGGATCCTTGTGTATTGATTGGGGGTACGGGAGAGTAGAAGTAGACATGTGAATATTATCCAAGTAGTGTAGCATCAGAATCTTTCCATAGTGTAGCATCAGAATCTCCTATGCCATTTACATGTCTATATTGTACTCTGACTCACTAGCCACTGTTAGTCTCTATTTATAGTAGATATTTCTATTACAGCTCTCTCTCTCTCTGTTTACATACTGTATTTCCTTCAGTATCTATATCTTACTTTACTGCATGATTATATTTTCTAACCTGCTATGAAATGTTGAGATGTATTGTGCTCACTCCTGTCCTGACTGGACCTGTTGAAAATATTATAGAGGACGAGGAGAAATCCTGTGTGGATACTTTCTACGGGGCAGCCCTAGACGACACTTGTGAGCTGGACTCTCAGGAGGACCCAGCTCTAGCTGATGACATCACCCCCATTGCCTATACTAGCTTAGTTAGGCCTTATCTTACTTATGTTGTCTTGAGACTGTTTAGCTAGACTTTATTTATGTCTGGAGATTCTGAGTTGTATATATTCTTTCATATTTCGTAGCTGAGATTTGTACTCTGGATTTTTGCTGAGATGTTATCTTAGACTATTTTATCATCTGTATTTCCTTGAGTTCTATATCATATCGTGCTTCTTCTTCCATAGTTGTGATTGAGTTTACTTCTTTCATGTCACCCCCATTCGGGGAGTATAAACTGCTTACTATATTATTGCTAGATGTTGTGACCTAGGATAGCGTTCTACCGCCGACACTGCGGCGTAGGCGGGACGTACCCACGTCTCGTGTCCTTACTCTAGGGTGCGGGTCGTGACACAATTCAGAGATCGAGGTAGGACCGAGCCTCAGTTACCAGGAGTAGCCCGTGGAGATTTTGGACCGCAAAGAGAAGGTACTAAGGACTGAGGTACGTTCCACACTCAGTTACCAGGAGTAGCCCGTCGCGTGGAGACACCACTCCCCAGGCGAGTCCACATGGGAGAGAGAAGACGAGATGCGCGAGCGTTACCCATACCTCTTTGAGGACTGAGGTACGTTCCACACTACTTTCAACTGAATTTCGAGGACGAAAGTAATCTAAGGGGGTAGACTTGTAAGCCCCATCAAAAAATTTATTATGTATTAGATCTTATTTATTCTAATTACTCATTATAACCTAGACACCCGTTTACTGTGCATGCATATGTATATGTATAATTTTGTAGTGAGAAAGGACTCCTTTACAAAGTAGTATGGTTCCAAGGGCCTTAATGATAAATGTACAAGTTAAACCCTTCATCAGGAGAAGGCCATACCCCTGCTCTTAGCCGAACACAAGGCAATGCTTACAGACACTTGTGGATAAAACAGGATATGGATTTATCAAATCCAACTGTTCTTAACCACCCTTGACCCCTGTTTCAAACAGAAATTCGAATCTGAGTCAAGTTTCCTCAGATACGGATTAACCCTGCAGCCCAAATCAATTCCCTGTTTTCGGATAGAATTCAAATTCAAATAGGAGTTTAAATCTCAAGAGGAGTCTATCTAGTTTAAACCAAATTCATCTTATCTACGGGTTATATATATATATATATATATATATATATATATATATATATATATATATATATATATATATATATATATATATATATATATATATATATAGAGAGAGAGAGAGAGAGAGGGAAGTAGCCGATTCCCCTAGAACCCTATATTTCTCCCTGGCCGCTGAAATTGAGTTGGGGATCTGCTCGTGGAACAGAGAGAACATGGAGGTTAAATCCTTCTAACAGGTAAGTAGTTCATCTCTGAAATTAATCTCTTAGTATTGCCATATTTGTTAATGACTTAAAACATAGGAGTGTATTAAGAACTTGGAGTTTTCTGGCTAGGTCTTTATGTCGAACAGGTCTTAAACCATCCAAACCTGTACCAGAAAACACGGATACCATGTTGACACACTGGTATCAGGGCATGGGTATAACTGAAATCTACGAAAATACCCATACCGATACCAAGAAGTATCAAGGCAGCACCTTAACACCTGAACTCCTATTGATACTCGACAAGGGTCAACAGTTACTCCTTGTACTTGATCGAGATGATCATGTATTGGATGGATACTCGAAAATCGAATCCAACACTTAAGTATCCTAATACTTGAATCAAAGAATACTCGACAGCACCAGATAGATATTAATGAATAATTTTCCATCCAGGTACAACTCAGGCATAGTAGAATCATATAGGACCAACCCTGTTCCAGTTCCCTGTATCAGGATACATCGAGTTATCTCTCGAAACAATAACTGAAACAATGTCAGTTAAGTAACACCACACCTAAACAATCAGTGTTAGGCCTTGGTACTTGCGTGGGTTAGAGGCAATCCCAAACTTTGCTTCATACAATACCTGGGTAGGGAATAACTTGATAATCGATTGTTCCATATCTCGAGTATGCAACAGGCAACGCCTTACTGCCTACTCGAAGTTGACTGAATATTGTGCCCGGCCTTACCCTCACATACATGTTCATGCTAGAATAGTTAACAGACCATGGGAGGCCCAGGAAATACTGTGTAGCATCCTCCTAAGGAAACCCCCTGTGCACACAGTTAAGAAGAGTCACACCCTTTTCTGAACAGTAGGCATCAATACCTGCTCTCGAAATACCTGGAACCACTCAGCCTTAAGCATAACTGCTACATAGTGCTAGGCCTTGCTATGGTACCATGTTGAGCCATTGCTATGGTACCATGTAGTTTAACTTGGGTTCGAGGGACTAGGGTACAGGGGGTATACCAAGATGACTTCATTACTGATAAATCCTGCCAGGGGTAAGGATTAACTGATGCCTAAGTTAACATGAAGGTGCACTAAAGTATCAGCTTATGTTAACAGGAAGGTTCAATGAAGGGGGTTAAAACTGTGAATAACTTGCTGAGTATCACTAGTAGACAAACACATTACGAGGGAGACTGGGCATTCCTAATTAGGGGTAAGGGCAAACATATAGACTAATGATATAGGTTTGTAGGAGAGTACACCATGATTTAGGAGACCAACTCAAAATGGGGGTAAAGTACTAAGCAAGACAGTAGAAACCATAAAGAAATCTCACTAGTATCAAAGTCACTATACTAGAAACCTAAGAGATAATTAGATAGGAGTACTATTGATTTGTTTTCAATTATTGACATTGTGAATTTATAACTTAGGTCACTTGGACCCCGATTCGGATTCTGACCCGTGCCAGCAGCTTAGGACGCCAGGCGAGTACAGTTTATTGCCTGTTTTCATTATTGAATTTCACTATATCTCATTGGTTGGTCATTGGTTATGTGAATTTTATTCTATTATAAAAATATTGAGTCGGTAACAAGGAGAACCAAAGATATGTGATCCGACCATAGACATTGTTTATTTTCATGCAGTAGACCTTGTAGACATTGTTTATTTTCATGCAGTAGACCTCGTAGACATTGTTTTACTTTCATGCAGTAGACCTCGTAGACATTGTTTAAATTCTGCAAGTAGAACTCGTAGACAATGCTTATTTTTCATGCAAGTAGACCTTGTAGACCTCGCGGTGTAGTGTCCCAGACTGATCACATATCAAAGGTATTTCTAACAGTTGGGAAGGTATTTGTCTATTTATTTACTATTGATTTTATGTCTTTTCTCACAGTATTACTATTTATTTTCAAAACTCATGATTGATGTCTAATCTTTGTTTGTAGTCATTTTCATATATTGGAACTGCATTCAGTGAATTGTACTCGTTCCATCCCGACTGGGTAACCAAACAAATTTTAGGTGATTGCGAGGAGGTCGAGTGCCCTGACCAGTATGGCCCATACATGGGGGATATAGTAGAGACAGATTTTACTTATCAGGAGGAGTACGCAACTTCTGATCCTGCTGCGTTTGCTTAGTTTCATTTTAGCTGGAGCTGAGACTTTGTATTGGATATTGAGTTGATGTTGACTTGTAGTTGAGATTTCAGTTGATTTTAGTTATTATACATTCTATTGGAGATGGATATTTTTTTTCACCTTCTAGTTATTGAGCTGTGACTTTGAGTTGTGGATTGTCCCATGTGAGAATTATATTGTTGCGTGGTTGTTCATCATATTATTACAGCGTTCTACCGCCGACTCTACGGCGTAGGCTGGGCGTGTTCACGTTTCATGCCCAATTATTGGTTGCGGGTCGTGACGCCCCGCAACAAATTGTCGTGGTAACGCAAATGTGAAATTCTAGCGTCAATACCCGATGGCGCTAACGTCCATCGGTACCCGAATGTGATTCGGATGCGAAGTACCGAACCCGGCCCTAGGTGTTGCAATAACATATTCAAGCAGATATTTAAAAAGCTACATATTGAAAACTGAAGTACAAGATTGGTAAGGTACACTTGCCTGGCTCCGGCCGCTGAAGAGGAAGAGCTAATCCAACGTCCAAATCCGATGAGCCAACGGGAACTAGAGGAATATTTTAACTAATTAATTATTATATAATCAAAATCCTAACTTATAAATAATCCCTAAAAATATTTGATATAATTACCAACTAATTAATTTCTCATTTGTAGAAGAAGAAGGGTTATGCAATAAAAACTATTCAAGCAACCCTATTTGTTAGGCTAACTCACTAATTAACATAAATGATTCATTAATTTAATTGTTATTATGAGCCCTGTATTTTCTAAATTGAACCTAAGTTCAGCCTTCTAAACCTAACAAGAAACAGACCCTCTATCGAACAAACTCGCAATTCCTGGTACATGTTTCTTAACTACTTTCTCACTCCACTTCAACTAAATCCACTTCTCTACTCATATGTGCACAAAATTTTTACACAAAGTACTTACACCTTAGATATATAGGTGGGATCTTAGCATATTAATATTCTCTCCTTTTTATTAATGTGGCAGCCAAAATCCCATGCTCTTGCACATGGAGCACATATGTTGTGATTGGATTCATTAGGACAAACCCTTGGTGTGGCATTGGGGTCTTCCACACCCACACTATGCTTCAATGTCTTCATCATATGTTCATGACAATTAGAGAATGCCATAATTTTTTTCTCATAGCACACTACTAGAGAACCTCCCTCACATGCATTCTCATTTCCCTTCTCCCTACCACTATTCCAACATGCTGCCACATCGGGTGGCTTCATCATCAACACCAGTTAACTCTTGGTGTCCTCTCTTCCCTACACTCAGATCTCCACATATCATCCACACTATATCCAAGAGTTTAAAAGCATATTATTTCTCAATCCTAAGGGAACCTTAGCTATCAGTGCCTCTAATGTTCATGCATATTATTTACAAACATCATTATCTCTTCTCCCATTTAGAGTAACAGCAAGTTACATCTAAAAAGTAGCTAAGAACCCCTTTATTTCGTGACAGTGAAGATCTTAGCATGCATGATAGTTAAATACAACTCAAATGTCTAGCTAAAAAATCTCAAACACAAGCCCTAATCTTCTGAGTGTAACGCATACAGGGAATAAGAGGATGGAGGAAGCTCACTGGAGAGAGAGGTGCTCGGATCTGGGCGTTCGTTGCGTCGAGTAGTCGTCAGAGTTGTTCGCCGGCTGTTAGCTACACTCCTGCGCGTCGACGAGAGTAGCTCGTGGGGTGTCGCCGTTGGCGAGGTCGGCTCCGCCGTGCACCAATGCGAAGGACGTGATGCGGTGGTCGCTCAAACACAGCCCCCGGAGTCCGTCGTCATCACCGGTCGGAAGGCTCGAAAACTTGTTGAGGTGGTGGCGGCTAAAAAGTTGTGGAGGCTAGGGTTTGAAATGGGGGAGGAGAAGAAAATGAGAGAATATATAGGAAGAGGGGAGTTAGGGTTTTGGAGAATGCTGGAGGGGAGGGCTTGGTCGAGTTGTCAGGCCTTGGCGTGCTCTGCTATAAGCAGGCATGGCTGTCCTATTACACAGTGGAAATTGCATGTTACTTCCGAAGAAGAAGCACAGTCCTCAAATTATTTGAACGTTGGATTCAAAAGTTGGGCGGGTCGGGTTTGATTGCTAACCGCCCGCCCAATAAACAACTACAGCGGCTATTACTATATAAGGCCAAGGGTCGCGGGTTATGGGTCTTGGGGTTAGTGGGTCCTACCCGGATTCAATAAGGAAGTAGTCATTGGGATCAAAGGAAAGAAGGGTTGGTTTGGGATTAACGGGTTTCGACCTGAAAGCTGTAAGAGTTGCTGCCCTCAACTATTATCGGGTTGGGCCAAGTGATGGGCTGGTTATGAATTGCCTAAAGGTTGGGAAGAAAAATAAGGTTTAAAATACTAAGCCCATAAGAGAACCAAATTTCTATTTTTAAATAAAACACTGCCAATAATTCGAGAGAAAAAATATTCATTTATACAAAATCTCCTCACCGTACAAAAGTAATATATGAGAATATACATAACTTCTAATTCCCTTCTAAAATTTCTAACTAAAAGATTGCTAAAATTTACTATATTTTTTAAAACAACCATATGATAAAATTTATCATGTTAATAAAACAAATAAATTTTTTGAAAGTAACTACTTAGATGTTAGGGTAACTTAACTAACTATTTTAGCAACCATATGTAAGGTAAATTAGAAGATTTTAAATTGTCATCAAACAATTTGTTAAATAAATATATAGGAGAGAAAAATATAAACTTAAAAACAGGGAGCTCACAGTGGTTTAGTTTACTTTTACATCGTACAACAATTATGATAAGTCCATTAAATTAGGATACTTATTCTAACCGTACAGCTGGCGTGCTCATGCCTTGGGTTCCTATGTGTTTTGGAACTAGGGTGTGACAATTACAATCACTTAATATATAAATACAATTATGGAAAGTGTTTTTACAAGGCTTATGAGTTCTTGGAAGAATGTGACAGTGAAAATCTTGCTCCATCCGTACGCGGCCACTTCTCTCCGTTGACAATTTGATGTCAACTCGTGCTTCTCACAAAAAAAGGGGCAAGAAAAACTTACTTCGTTGTTCCCACATAAATATGACACTACTAAAATACTGCTAATCAGCGATGACAGGTTGGCGACGGAGAGTTAGCGACAACTATGCATCGGCCAAATGACCAACATTAGGTATTTCAGATTTTACTTACATAGGTGTCGCTAGATCTTTCGCCAAGACGTTACCAGTTTACATGTCTAATCACGGGAATAACGCGAGAAAATTATATGATGGTCCGGTGATGCATGGTTGCTATTATAAATTATTTGACGACGGGCTTAGATATCGTTTATTCGTCGCCTAGTACTGTGTCCTATTTATAAAAGAGGCTCGATCGAATTTCTCTCTCTCTTCTCTCTCTCTCTCTCTCGATCGGCTCTTTCGACGTGTTCCTTCCGTGCTCCTCCCACGTGGTCCTGATCCGACGTGCCCATGCTCCTCCTTCGTGCCCCCTCCTTATCCCTGTCCGTGCTCCTCTGACGTGCCCCCATCTCACCTCCGACGTTCCCCCTCCCCCTCCCCCTCCTCTGTGGCCCCTCCTACTTCAAGTTCTCGATCGACTTTTCGCTCCTTCTCGACTCCTGTTTGCTGTGATGATTTAGATCGTTAGGGTTGGACCCAATGAACAGAGGATGTACACAGGGTTTGCTCTTGTTTCTTGTTTGTTGTGATGATTTAGAGATTGGGTTTTTTGGTTTTGTAATAAAGGTTTGTTGTGGACACTCAGGTGTCAGACCCGTACATGACATGACACAGAATGGTTTCAATTAGGCAGATGCACCAATATAGTAAACATATCTTCAGATAGGGAAGCCTGAATCCATAGCATTAAACAATCACAAAACTTTTATGCTTACTGATAACCCTTTTCAGATGCTAGTAATTATGGTAATAAGCAACAAATGTTTTGTTGATCTATTTAGGGGTGTAAATTTGGTGTCATCCCTCTCAGGAATGGGTCCATAACAACTATGTTTTTTTGCACTGCACTTTCTATGACTTGGGTACTTCATTGACATAGCGCTCATCTCTCCTCTTATCATGAAGTAGCTTCAAGTTCCATCTTTGATAATGAACTTCAAAAGATGGAACTTGAAAATAGTTTGATGTGTACAAGACAGCTTCCAATATTTAGTTGAGCCTTGATACATAACCCGGTTAGATAATTCTTTTATTCAAGAATGGAGCGAGAACCATGTTGAGGTTATCTGAAGAACGACGAAAGTTACATCTCAACTCTTTAGGGAATAATTCCAAATAATATAGTATATATATAGTTTAGAAAAAGTGAGAACTCACAAAGAACAAAGACATGGTTGGAAAGTAAAAATTGACTTGATGTGCAATTCTAAAGTTACTAAAAGATCTTCACTACTTTTGCACATCTTTAGTGGAAACTATTATGATGTATAAGATGATGTGTGATTTCATGTAGTTTTGGTCACGCTTATGTATGAATGTACACGCGCAGAATTTCCCACTAATACGGTGTCCGTATCGAATGTATGCGTGTCGTGGACACGTTTCAGACACTTGAGCACATTCTTCTAGTCCTGGCGAACCTCAGTGCACAAGCACGAGATACGTGTCGCCTTATGTCGAGAGCACGAAGGCTCGACACGGCTGCACGAGACCATGATTGTGCACTCTTCACTGATTTTTATTTTCATTGTTTGGACACTTCGTGTCCAGTTTCCTGGACACGAATGGACTCCCTATGACACATATTATGTGTACACATGTCTGCATACACCTGATTTGAACTTTGAATTGGTTTTGTTTGAAATTGGGATTCGAAATAATTTTAACTGATACATTGGTTCCCTGTTTTATATGGTACTGATATTCGAATTGGTTGACAAAACTGAGTTTGAATGATTAAATTTACATGTTAGATCGTACATTCATACATAAGCTTAGCCTACATATTGTTAGCATGGGGCTTGGTTCCCGAATTTCATTGAATGGGTGGACTGTTTGGTATATTCAATTCCTGATAACCTGAGAATGGGTAAGTTACTGTTCTGATATTTCAATTGAGTTTGGGTTAGTATTGACTGACATGTATATAGGTAACCTGAGATTTCCTTTTAAATAAACACATCACCCTCACCCTCACATATCTGAGCACTTTGACACACCTGCACTTATACAAAACCTGAGAGCAACTGAACACTGCTTTGATGTACACTGTCCCTTACTTGAGGACACCCAATTCGATTTTTCCTGAAGATTCAAAGCATGTTTAACTATCTTGTGTGGTTAGTTGTGATGTTATATATCAGAGAGTTTATTTACATGACTGGGTTTTGTGATTAACCTGGAACCCAGATTCGAATTACAATTGGGCCTTGGATTCATTGACTGATATGCTACAGTGTTCCTAAAATTGTCGGTTAAGTACAATGTTAATTCCTATATCAACTGAAAACTGGAACCTAGATTGAACACTGAGAACCTATGAGAATTCTTACACACACAACTGTAAACCTGGGAATTGATTTCACTAAGTCCTATTTTGTATTTGTACACAGACACATGCTATTATATTATTCACTCACACATTTATACTATGAACCTGAGAAACATTTCAAAACCTGTGATACCTATGTTGCACACAGCCCCTCACATGTTGACTACCCTCTTATCACATCTACACACACACAAGGCTGAAATCTGAGACATTCTACTGTTTTGACACACACTCTCATGACACTATACCATGCCACACACACATCCTGAAATTCTCTCACACCCCTACATGAATCACAACACTCCCTCACACTCACAGTACCTGCTAGCCTATGTTATTCCCTCACAACACTCCAACATATGCAGTTCACTCTTCACACTATCACACATATTTTGATTTCCAATTTTTCCCTCTCATACACAATGCACACACACACACATATATACACACACTCATAGCAATGCAAATGTAATGAATGGGAATGCCATGATTGATTAGAAATGCCATGATAAATGTATAGCAAATGCAAAAGTATATTAGATAATGTAAATATGCAATGTTAGCCTATACAATGTTGGCTATGTATGTTTTGTCTAAAACTAAAATGTAGGCCATGTAGATGCAATATGGAATATATGATATGTTTGAATGCCATGATTTAGTATCTAATTCACATGCCATGTTATATGCCTAGCCTATGCTATGCAATATAAGCCATGTTATGTTAACTTAGCTAAAAATGCCATGTAATGTATGAACCCATGCTATGTGTAATATGCCTAGTGATCTAAACTAATATGGGCATGTGTAGATATGAGTAGACATGTACACTCTATGTGAATGTTGCCTAATGTATATCCTATGATACTAATGTATGCATGCTACATAGATTGGGTGTTGTTGGCTTGTATAGCCTTGGAATGGAGTGTGCTTGCTAGGATAGTCTTGGCTAGACCTAGAATGACTTGTTAGTCTACGTTTAGACTTGGAATGGTTTAGTTGACCTAGTTTGACTAGTGTAGTTGACCATGGTTGACCAAGAGTTGACTTTGGCCTAGTTTGACCTAGACAGCATGCAGATGCATTGTAGATTACATTTATCATCCCCTGTATACATCTTGACTTGTGTTGCTCTAACTAGGTGTCAGGTACCTCATCTCGGACAGTACATTTACTTCAGACATTCAGATACCAGGCGAGTACATTCTCTGATCATTTCATAATTTGCTTAGAATTATATTCCTGTTCTAGTTTACCTTATTTGATGCTGTCACGATATTATCACGGATTGGTACTATATGGATCCTTTCATGCGATGTTATCCCCCTCGAGAGCATCGGATACATCATGTCGTGTGTTTTATGTACATCGTGTATTCCTCGCTCTCATGTTATTCATGTTTATAATGTGCTTCATGCTCGTTCGTGCTCGCTCGTGTACTCTTATGTGCTATCATGTTCGGTCATGTTTCTCATGTATCTCATGTATAATCTATACTTCATGTGCACCCTTCATGGGCCTTCATGTGGAATTCATGTGCACTCAGTTTCTGAGCCCTCATGTATTCTTCATGTACACCCATCTATGGGCTTCATGTGAAAACCATGTACGTAACATAACTTGTCTGGATCCTTGTGTATTGATTGGGGTATGGGGGAGTATAAATAGTCATGTGAACAATTCCAAAGTAGTATAGCCATGTACGTCTCTTTAGTATAGCCATGTGCAAATCAAGCTGTTCACATGTCGACTTTGTACTCTAAATCACTAGTCACTGGTAGCTCTATACTTATAGTAGATATTTCTATTACAGTTCTCTCTCTATTTACATCATGTACTTTCTTTCAGTTTTATGTATCGTACTCTCTTGCATGTTTATATTCTCTAACCTGTTATGATCTGCGTGAGATGTATTGTACTCGCTCCCGTCCTGACTAGACCTGTTGAAAATTTTACAGAGGATGATGAGGAACCCTGCACCCCTTACTTGGAGTTTGTCTAGATGACACTCGCGACCTGGACCCCTGGGGAGGTTCAGGCAGCTGCTGAGGATGATACCTTGCATAGTGTAGATAGCTTAGACTGTTCTTTTTTTCGTGTTTAGCTGTTGTTCTTATTTTTAGAGTTGTATATTTAGAGTTGTTGAGACTTTGATTATTTCACTTCTTGTTGTACTCAGTTGAGGATTTCTTTATCTATTTTATCGTGCCATATTCTATCTCTAGATTGTGATTGAGTTGTACCTCTGTGTTGGCCTCCTTATGGAGAGTATTTCATGTTGTGTTAGTTATAGTTCATGACCTAGAATAGCGTTCTACCGCTGATACTGCGGCGTAGGCTGGGCGCTGTTACGTACTCATACCGTCACGGTGGGTGCCGGTCGTGACACGTTTTTAGTGGTGGCCCATGCAGGCCGAGTTTATGTAGTGGTATTCGAACTAGATTATCACTACAGCCTGCAGTAGGATTAAGATATATTCTTGAAGGTACTCAATCACAGTTAGGATTCCTTGAGAGATTCCTGGGACGACCCTTGAGAATCTTATTTAAACTTCAATTTGAAATTCTTTCCCTTGTTTTGTTCGCTCTCACTCCTTGATTATTAAATTTGATTTTGATGGATCGTTGTTGATTTTGATTTTCCTATCGAGATGAATTTTATGGCCTGAGTTACGATATTTTCTGATAACATATGTTGACGGGAATAACAGGGATGGTAAACGTCTACTTGATTATGGAACCTGTAGTTTATCGCAGCCATATTAGCTGGCGTGGCAGAAACATAGAGACCTGACTTCGGATGTACATATCTTGGTTATGAGATTTGGAATTTTTTGCAGCTATACTAATCGGCATAGTGAGAATTCCAGACGACATGATTATAGAGGTGCATGCCCCAGTTATGGAATCTATCGTTTATCGCAGCCTTGATTACTGGCATGGCGAGGGCTCTGAGTAACATAATTTTGGACAGACGTATATGATTATCAGACTGTATCTTAAGAAGGTTTTTAAACATATCATCTCTATCGTACCCTTCTGTTACAAATTGTTTTCCATCATCAAATAATTTAGGAGTAGGGATATTTTAGTTTTATAGAGCTTATTCATATATAGTTATTTCATAGTGTAATGATATGATGACTTGTAGTGTGGCTGTACCCTAGAGATGATATTTAGCATTGGTATTAGAAGTAACCTATTGTAGATGATTCTCCTGTTATTTATAATACCTACCAGTTTTCATAGAGGATGTTAGTCTGCTCTGCAGCCTTGATAATTTATTATTATTTTTCCCTTGTCCTTTCCAGTAAGGCACCCATGACCAGAGCCTGTTCTTGAGTATAGTTGTAGTTCACCTAAGACTGAGATGTCTATATATATAGATAGATTGCAGATAGTATTGGCATATGGGACATGGGTTTGGTTGGTATCTATAGGGCATTGTTGTATAGGGTTATAGACATGTTGTTTAGCCTATATTTGGTTCAGTATTCTATTTTAGTTAAGTTCTTGAGATGAGTTTAGGCATGATAGATCAACCTTTATAGGCAGTGTGCAGACCCTTCACTAGATGTCCTGACCTTTGTTTATAAATTTAGTATCCTTAGCATCATTTTCTTTTGCCTACATTGATGTTTCAGACCATTCCTCCTTAGCCTAAATTCTGAGTATTTGTTCAGTTCCTTATAAGTTTAGTCTACTTTAACCCTTGATGATCAGTTATATATGTATGGATATATAGATGATATACTTAGGATATATATAATGGGTTGTTGTTCTTGAGCTTATGTATATATGGTATTAGGATTTGTGTGCTTAGATTATGGGTATTTAGTTATGGGTGACTTGATAAGATTGGGAAGTTAAGTGTTAGTCTATTATAGAGTTTCTCTTTTGCTAATCCTTAGTTGCCAACACCTAGATAGCTAGCATATGTAAAACCCTAAGAAGTTGACCAGCTAATGACCAAGTACTTGGATGTTGAGAAATTGACTAGTGGTTGACCCTTGACTATGTTTGACCTAGAAGGAGTACTACCATCTTAAATTTCGAGGACAAAATTTTTCTAAGGTGGGTAGACTTGTAACACCCAGTTTCTAAAATAAGAATAATTTTGAAATTTTATATTTTAATTTATTTAATTATGATATTTAAATAATAATATGATTTTTTAGTGATTTTTAATCATTTTTAAAACTATTAAATATCATGACTTGTGATTTTGATGTGCAGCTAGTGAAACCGTAGAGACTATCTACCCTAGAGCCTAACCATGTGATTGAGATTTTTATTTATTATTTTTAGCCTAGGGATAATTTAGTCATTTTGACTTATTAGAATTATTTATTTATTATTGGATTGACGATCGTTGATTTGACTTTTAATAGTTGTGACTTAAGAGACTAACCTAGATGTTGACTCTAGTTAAGGTGACTTGATTAGCAGGGTGAGACCCTAATCTAACTTAAGTCGACTTGGTTTTGACTTGAGTGATTTAGCTCTTGAGAAAATTAGGAAGGATTTTAATGTTGGACTTAAGGCTAAGGTAGAGAGCCCATTGCTCATGTGACTTAGCCCAAAGCCCACTAACTAGAAACCCTAACCCTAATTTTCATTCAATATGACCAGCCACTTAGGGCTCCCATCCCTATAAATAATCTCCTCATTGTTGTTCTTGCCTCTTTGTAATATTTCAACAAATTGAAGAAAGAGGTAAAGAGCCATCTTTCCCAATCTATAACTTTCTCATTTCAAGTCCTTTTTGGCTCAAATCTTTTGCGTTAGGTTCTAATTAGTCTCTTCTTGCTGTTCATGGAGAGTAATCTCAGCCTTGGATCAATTTGGAGCTTTTGGCCATCAAGGAGAACACCCTCCATTTGAAGCTCTTCTTGTTATTTGCACCTATAGGTAAAATCCCTTAAATTATATTTTAATTCCAATTTCTTTGCATATTAGGCTAGATCTAGAAGTCCCCTAGCTGTCCCTAAAGTTTGGGTAAATTTTGTGTCCATTTGGTGTCTGTATCGGACACGTATCATGATGTGTGTAGGTGTTTGTTAAAATGTCACAAAGGATTTTATTTTCGATTTTTGAAAAATTAATTACATGAATTTGTATATCTAGATATGTATATTAACTTTTGTGAAGACTAATATGGATTGTGTGTCGTATTCGTGTCAGAAATTGGACACGCACACACCCGCACAGCCCCGTGCACGTGCCCGGCTGCCCGTGTCCTATATCTCACTAGACACATCACTTCGTGACACGAAAATGATACAGGCAATCCCTAGATGACTGACAGGTAGCCCCTAAAATTTTGTGGGACCTTATGGTATGGTTTGGGAGAAATCTAAGCCACACGGATTTGATACTGTGTGCACACGCGCAGAATTTTCCACTGATACGGTGTCCGTATCGAATGTATGCATATCATGGACACATTTCAGACACTTGAGCACATTCTCCTAGTCCTGGCGAACCTCAGTGCACAAGCACGAGATACGTGTCGCCTTGTGTCGAGAGCACGAAGGCTCGACACGGCTGCACGAGACCATGATTGTGCACTCTTTGCTGATTTTTATTTTTATTGTTTGGACACTTCGTGTCCAGTTTTCTGGACACGAATGGACTCCCCATGACACGTATTATGTGTACACATGTCTGCATACACCTGATTTGAACTTTGAATTGGTTTTGTTTGAAATTGGGATTCGAAATAATTTTAACTGATACATTGGTTCCCTATTTTATATGGTACTGATATTCGAATTGGTTGACGAAACTGAGTTTGAATGATTAAATTTACATGTTAGATCGTATATTCAAACATAATCTTAGCCTACATATTGTTAGCATGGGGCTTGGTTCCCGAATTTTATTGAATAGGTAGACTGTTTGGTATATTCAATTCCTGATAACCTGAGAATGGGTAAGTTACTTTTCTGATATTTCAATTGAGTTTGGGTTAGTATTGACTGACATGTATATAGGTAACCTGATATTTCCTTTTACATAAACACATCACCCTCACCCTCACATATCTGAGCACTTTGACACACCTGCACTTATACAAAACCTGAGAGCAACTTAACACTGTTTTGATGTACACTGTCCCTTACTTGAGGACACCCAATTCGATTTTTCCTGAAGATTCAAAGCATGTTTAACTATCTTGTGTGATTAGTTGTGATGTTATATATCAGAGAGTTTATTTACATGACTGGGTTTTGTGATTAACCTGGAACCCAGATTCGAATTACAATTGGGCCTTGGATTCATTGACTGATATGCTACGGTGTTCCTGAAATTGTCGGTTAAGTACAATGTTAATTCCTATATCAACTGAAAACTGGAACCTAGATTAAACACTGAGAACCTATGAGAATTCTTACACACACAACTGTAAACCTGGAAATTGATTTCACTAAGTCCTGTTTTGTATTTGTACACACACACATGCTATTATATTATTCACTCACACATTTATACTATGAACCTGAGAAACATTTCAAAACCTGTGATACCTATGTTGCACACAGCCCCTCACATGTTGACTACCCTCTTACCATATTTACACACACAAGGCTGAAATCTGAGACATTCCACTGTTTTGACACACACTCTCATGACACTATACCATGCCACACACACATCCTGAAATTCTCTCACACCCCTACATGAATCACAATATTCCCTCACACTCACAGTACCTGCTAGCCTATGTTATTCCCTTACAACACTCCACACATATGCAGTTCACTCTTTACACTATCACACACATTTTGATTTCCAATTTTTCCCTCTCATACATAATGCACACACACACACACACACACATATATACACACACTCATAGCAATGCAAATGTAATGAATGGGAATGCCATGATTGATTAGAAATGCCATGATAAATGTATAGCAAATGCAAAAGTATGTTAGATAATGTAAATATGCAATGTTAGCCTATACAATGTTGGCTATGTATGTTTTGTCTAAAACTAAAATGTAGGCCATGTAGATGCAATATGGAATATATTATATGTTTGAATGCCATGATTTAGTGTCTAATTCACATGCCATGTTATATGCCTAGCCTATGCTATGCAATATAAGCCATGTTATGTTAACTTAGCTAAAAATGCCATGTAATGTATGAACCCATGCCATGTGTGATATGCCTAGTGATCTAAACTAATATGGGCATGTGTAGATATGAGTAGACATGTACACTCTATGTGAATGTTGCCTAATATACATCCTATGATACTAATGTATGCATGCTACATAGATTGGGTGTTGTTGGCTTGTATAGCCTTGGAACGGAGTGTGCTTGCTAGGATAGTCTTGGCTAGACCTAGAATGACTTGTTAGTCTAGGTTTAGACTTGGAATGGTTTAGTTGACCTAGTTTGACTAGTGTAGTTGACCATAGTTGACCAAGAGTTGACTTTGGCCTAGTTCGACCTAGACAGCATGCAGATGCATTATAGATTACATTTATCATCCCCTGTATACATCTTGACTTGTGTTGCTCTAACTAGGAGTCAGGTACCTTATCTCAGATAGTACATTTACTTCAGACATTCAGATACCAGGCGAGTACATTCTCTGATCATTTCATAACTTGCTTAGAATTATATTCCTGCTCTAGTTTACCTTATTTGATGCTGTCAAGATATTATCACGGATTGGTACTATATGGATCCTTTCATGCGATGTTATCCCCTCGGGAGCATCGGATACATCATGTTGTGTGTTTCATGTACATCGTGTATTCCTCGCTCTCATGTTATTCATGTTTATCATGTGCTTTATGCTCGTTCGTGCTCGCTCGTGTACTCTCATGTGCTATCATGTTCGGTCATGTTTCTCATGTATCTCATGTATAACCTATACTTCATGTGCACCCTTCATGGGCCTTCATGTGGAATTTATGTGCACTCAGTTTCTGAGCCCTTATGTATTCTTCATGCACACCCATCTATGGGCTTCATATGAAAACTATGTACGTAACATAACTTGTCTGGATCCTTGTGTATTGATTGGGGTATGGGGGAGTATAAATAGTCATGTGAACAATTCCAAAGTAGTATAGCCATGTACGCCTCTTTAGTATAGCCATGTGCAAATCAAGCCGTTCACATATCGACTTTGTACTCTAAATCACTAGTCACTGGTAGCTCTCTACTTATCGTAGATATTTTTATTACAGTTCTCTCTCTGTTTACATCATGTACTTTCTTTCAGTTTTATGTATCGTACTCTCTTATATGATTATATTCTCTAACCTGTTATGATCTGCGTGAGATATATTGTACTCGCTCCCGTCCTTACTGGACCTGTTAAATTTTTTACAGAGGATGATGAGGAACCCTGCACCCCTTACTTGGAGTTTGCCTAGATGACACTCGCGACCTGGACCCCTGGGGAGGTTCAGGCAGCTGCTGAGGACGATACCTTACATAGTGTAGATAGCTTAGACTGTTCTTTCTTTTCATGTTTAGCTGTTGTCCTTATTTTCAGAGTTGTATATTTAGAGTTGTTGAGACTTTGATTATTTTACTTCTTGTTGTACTCAGTTGAGGATTTCTTTATCTATTTTATCGTGCCATATTCTATCTCTAGATTGTGATTGAGTTGTACCTCTGTGTTGGCCTCCTTATGGAGAGTATTTTATGTTGTGTTAGTTATAGTTTATGACCTAGAACAGGGTTCTACCGTCGACACTGTGGCGTTGGCTGGGCGCTGTTACGTACTCGTAACCTCACGGTGGGTGCGGGTCGTGACACTTCATCACCTATCATGTGGAAGCAAATCCGCTTACCTATGATGAGGCGATGAAGACCAAAGATGCTGTTTTCTGGAAGGAGGCAATAGACAATAAAATTGAATCAATCACCTCCAATAACACTTGGGTGTTAGTTTGTAACCACCACTTTTCTAAAATGAGGGTAATTTTGAACTTTTGTACAATTGATTATTTAATAATAGGTTTAAATCATTTTATTGATTTATTGGTAATTTTGATTATTTTAATTTAATTAAATTAGTGTTTTGTGATTTTGTTCTCTGGCTAGTGTAACCTTAGAGCTGCTTAGCCTAGAGAATAACCATGACCATGGAGGCCTAACCCATGTGATTAGATTAGCTAATTTTCACTTTTTAGGCTAAGAGTATTTTGGTCATTTTGTGACTTTTGAATTATTTAGGATTTTGATTAATTGGTGAATTTTATATTATTTTAATAATATTTAAATTGATGTATTATAATTTTGGTCATTTTTTATATTTTAATATTTTGACAATTTTTATACTTTAATATTGTATTTTTGGGTTTAGTTTGATCGGGTTTGAGTTTTGGTTCATTTCGACCTGTGTTAGTGACCCGGATAGCTTAGACTCTAGTTGGGACCCAGAGTTTATCTAGACATGGCCCATAAATCCCACTAATTAGTATAGTGCATTTAGACTTATTCCACATGACTTAATTGGTCCATTTCGTTATTTAAACTTGACCCTTTTAGCCCCAAACTTTCACATAAGACAAAATTGACTCAAAGGGGCCTTGGAGGGCATTTTCGACATTTGCCAAATGCCCCCAAACCCCATAAATCTGGACAGCAGCAAGAGACCCCCTATCCACTTCATTTTCTTCACATTTTTTTCTTCTTCTTCTCCTTTGAGAGTTCCTTCCCAAACCAAGCCAAAACCCTTTGATTTCAAGCCCAAAGTAAGTCAAATCTCTTCCATTTCTCTAGATCTCTCTCTAATCTTGGTGCTAACCCTTATTCATCTCTCATGTGTGGATTTTATCTAGGTAGAACCTAGCATGGAGGGGTTGGAAGCATATATTTGGCTCTTGACCCAAAAAGAATCAATTTTGGGGCTTTTCTCGGGATTCCAACTCCCAATAGGTAAACCCTCACTCTAACCTTTGTAATTACTTTTATTTAGTGCCATTTTTATATTAGAGGATACCCGAGGCGTAGGACAACCCATTAGAAGAGGTTTGGAATCCATTGGACTCAATTCGGGACTTTCGGGCTAGGTTTAGTGCCAAATTTGGGGAAAATCCTAAATTGACATATTTGGGTGATACTTCTAGCCTAATTAGACCTAATTATGTTAGTTTGGGTGAGATGAGACTAGGTACGTGTCCATATTTGGATACGTGGGGTCGTTTTGCGAGAAATCATAAAAATAGGCTTTTTCGAAATTTTTGGGTTCCAACACACGGGTGACTTTTTGTACCGACACTAGAATCGACAAGTTAGTACTTAGAATAGATTCTAATAATTATTTAGAACTCATGGGTAGAGTATGGGTCGAATCCGGATAGGTTTGGTGTCCGTATCACGCGGTATCGCGAATCGGACACCCCGGAGTCGCCAGAATGGCCATTTGGCCATTCGGGCCTCGTTTCTCGTTTCCGCTCGCGTGCGCGAGTTACATTTCTTGTGTGGGGAATATGTCTAGGCACTAGAGGGTAGAATTTCAAAGATTTGGATATTCGGATAAGGTTTTGGGTCGTTTAGGAGTATATGTATATGTGTATGTGTGTATATTTTTATGGAAAGTGTGTTAGTGTGTGGTAGTAGTAATGGTGTTGGTAGTGTGTGTGTGTGTAGTGGTAGTGGTGGTGTTGGTAGTATGCATGTATGTGTGTGTGTGTGTGGGTGTTCATGAATAGATATGTAGATAGATAGATAGATAGATAGATAGATAGATAGATAGATAGGTAGAGAGATGAATGAATGAGTGAATGGATGGAAGGGGGGAGCTGCTGCCCCCCCCCCCCCCTCCAAATTCAGCAGCAACAGCAGCAATTTTAGCAACAATAGCAGCAGTAAAACAGCAGCAAACCCCCTACTTTGAGTCCCATTTGACCTCCCAATACACCCCTAATTGACCCTCCTATATACCCCCCTATATCCACCATATTTTCTACTATACAACCCCCTAATTTGTGAGTGTTGGAGTGTGTAGGTTGGTTAGAAAACTAGTGGTTAGAGTGGTAGAAAATAAGCTAAGCCACATGTTAGTAGGTAATGAGAATTTATCCTTTTTGACTTTTAAGTGTCAATATATCATGATACGGTATCGAGATACTAGAAGAAGGTTGAAATACCATATTGGAGAGTGGGGGAATACTTAGAATGAAGGTAGGAAAGTCTAGAGTGGGAGTTAGAAGCTAAGGTAATGGGATTACCTTGGAAGGGTAATAAAGGGTATGTTAAGGTATTCACATTAGAGGGTAAGTTTGTAGATGTATGAGTTGGTATTTGAGAGTTAGTTTAGAATTAGTATTCTAGTTAGATGGGAGTTAGATGTAGAGTGGGAATTGAGGAAAGTAGTTGTGGTTTAGGATAGAGGTTAAGTTAGTATCTTGGTATCTCAAGATACCAAGATTACCTTAAGGTAAATGTTGAGAATTAAGATATGCCAAAAGATGGTTTTGATGTCCAAGATAGTGAAAGATTGTGGTTGGTAATGACTAGATAGGTTAGTATCTTGCTATCCTAGGATACCGGGAGAGATACTCCCAAGGCAAAGTCGATTTGCCTTAATGTTAGCAAGTAGAGGGTTAGTGGTGAGTTAGTGAGTCATGTGGATTAGATGGTTAGAGAGTTAAGTTAGTGTTTACATATAGGTATATATATGAGTTTGGATATGTTAGAATGAGAGGTTAGATAACATGTTAGAGAGGTTCAATGAGGGTATAAGTAGGATGTTAGATAAGTATATATATATATATATATATATATATATATATATATATATATATATATATATATATATATATATATATGTTAGTTAGATATTAGATGATGGTTGAATGTTAGATGTTAGATAGATATGTAATAAGTTAGGATAGTGAGTTAAGATGAGTTACAATACAATGTTAGGATGTGGGATATGTTAGATAGATATTAGAATTAGATATTACAGTTAGAGGTTAGAGTGGTATCTTAGGATACCAATACGGTATCTTAATATTTACCCTTTACCTTCAAGATAATTGGATAATTACCTTATTGGCAAGGTAATGTATCAAGATACCACAGTATGGTATCAAGATACTAGGGTAGGGTGTGAGAATACCTAAGCAAGGTATTAGAGTTGCCTAGAGTAGGCAAGGGTATCGGTTAGAGGCTAAGGTAATAAGTTTACCTTGGTAAGGTAATGAGATAGGTTAAAGTAATACCCTATAACTAAGATATGTAGATAACTTGATTAAGATATGGTTAGAATTAGGATAGCTTGGTTGGTAATGATTATGAATAGGATAAATGACTTAGGGTTGACCCCGTTTGACCATGGTTGACCGTTTTGAATAAAAGTCAACCAAAAGTCAACCGTAGCCTAAAATTTACTAGAACTTGACCAAACTTGACCAGTTGACCCAAAGTCAACTGTTAGTCAACGTTAGTCAAGTTGACCTAAAGTTGACCTAGAGTTGACCTAGGGTTGACCAGAGTTGACCAGTTGACCAAAAGTCAACTGTAAGTCAACCTTTGACTTAAATCGGCCTAGTTTAATTCTGTTTGACTTGCATTGACCCAGTATGACTTTGTTAGGCCTAATATGACTTAGATTGACCCTGTACAATCTAGTTTGACCTTGTTTGACGTAGATAGACTTAGTTTGACGTGTCTTGACCTAATTTGACTCAGTATGACTTAATTTTACTTCCAAACCATTATATTGATACAGTATTCCATCTATAGGTCCTTGAGGCACTGTTCTTAGACTCAGTCGACTTATCCATCACATCACAGGCGAGTACATTCTCTGATAATATTTCTGTTTTAAGATATCGTCTTTGTTTCTAGTATTTAGTGTAGATATCTTTGTTCTCTTGACACATTGTTCACACGGATTGGTATTTGTCTGGATCCCGTCATAAGATGTTATTCCTCTTATATATGGTATGCCTTGTGCAAGTCTTCCTAGTTCCTTGTGCATTGTATAGACAGGATTCCTGCGAAGGCTAGCTACCTTCTCAGAGAATCACGTGTCATGACGTGTCATGACTGGATCCACTATATTAGTCAGGGATGGAGGTGTTAGCGTAGATATGTGATCAATACCCCACAGTATTATATTATATCATCATTGTATAGTGTTAATCATACACTCACGTATGATTAGCCAGGCCAAACATTGTATCAAGTTCTAAGCCGATCACATGTTGAAACTAATACTAAACTCACATAGATATAGTTCCAGATTTTTGTACATGATATATACTGTTTTCTTGTTCTTAATTCAGTTACAGTCTTGACATGCCTTACCATGATTCATGTACATATTATTTTACCTCGTATATTCTCTCTATTTACTGCTACATTTTTAATATCGTCTAACTAGAACTGTTATTTGAGATTTGTGCTCGTTCCATCCTGACTGGATATGTTGACAAAATTTTACAGATTATGGCGAGGAGGATTGTCCTACCTACTACGGTCCTCATGACGTAGTTGGCCTAGACTTGGAGACCCTAGTTCAGCAAGGGTTAGCTCCAGCCAATGGGGCTTTAGAGTAGCTTAGCTGGTTTAGTTAGTACTGGACTTTGTCTCCAGATTACATTTTGGCTTGTTATTATTTTAGTAGTTGTATTAGAGATTGTTGACTCTGTGACTCTGGACTTGTATTATTCTGTGTTAGATTTTCGGGATGATATTTTATTTCTTATTGTCTTTATCTTTCGGTATCATCTATATTTCTTAGAGTTTGTGATTGAATATATTATATTGTCATTTCTTGTCCTCCATTCGGAGTTGACCGTTCTCGACAAGTTTTGATATTATAATTGTTGTTAGATAGTAGACCTAGACATCGTTCTACGCTATTTCTGCGACGTAGGCTGGGACGTTGTCACGCACTCATGCCCTTACATCGGGTGCGGGTCGTGACACGTTTTTAGTGGTGGCCCACGCAGGTCAGAAGTCGCAATTAGTGCGATGTCGTAGTGGTGCTCGACTTAGAGTGTTGCTACGAGCCTGCTATTATTTTAGAAGACATAGGCTATAGGCTAAGAGTTACTCAATCGCAGTTAGGACTACTTGAGAAGATTCCTGGGATGACCCTTGATAATCTTATTATAAACTATCTCGAAATTCAATTCTGACAGTTTCTGTCTACTTCCTTGTTCATCGTTGAATTTGATTCTTGGTATTCATTATTGACTTGATTTTCTACCAAGATAACATTATGGGCTAGGTTGTCTCAGTCACGGAATATAGAGTCTTCTACAGCCATATTAGCTGGTTTGGCTATGAGATAGAGTCTAATTTTGGATGTATTTCTCGGGTGTGGGAATTTAAAGTTTTCGCAGCCAAGCTAGCGGCAATGCGAAAATTTTAAATACCATGATTCTAGAGGTATGTACATTAGTTGCAGACTCTATGGATTATCACAGCCATACTTATTGGTGTGACAAGGATTCTGGTAACATGATTCTGGATAGATGGGTATGATTATCGGATTACAGAATAGATACCATATAGATGGTGCCCTAGTATAAAGGAGTGGAATATCAGTATGGATATTACTTGAGTATTATGGATTAGATAGAGGGATCTAGGCCACCTGTAGCGCAGCACCGTGTCCCGCACCATCAGAGGAATATACCCTAGAGGGGCAGGACTTTTGCGCTGACAGTCGCGTAGACCGACGCTATGGGTGACGGGTTAGCAGTTCTTTCTTTCCTGTTCTTCTTACCATCTTGTTGTGTGATTTCATTAGTACCTGTCAGGATGTTTTGTGCTGTGATAGATAGTATAGTGACCTTGATCAAGACCGTGATATCACGACCAGTAGGACCACAATTTGCATGTTTTAGATACAGTTTTCTTGAGCTTGATTAATGGGGGTTTAACCTAGAAGGAGTATGGCCATCTTAATTTCGAGGACGAAATTTTTCTAAAGAGGGTAGATTTGTAACCACCACTTTTCTAAAATGAGGGTAATTTTGAACTTTTGTACAATTGATTATTTAATAATAGGTTTAAATTATTTTATTGATTTATTGGTAATGTTGATTATTTTAATTTAATTAAATTAGTATTTTGTGATTTTGTTCTCTGGTTAGTGTCACCTTAGAGCTGCTTAGCCCAGAGAATAACCATGACCATGGAGGCCTAACCCATGTGATTAGATTAGCTAATTTCCACTTTTTAGGCTAAGAGTATTTTGGTCAATTTGTGACTTTTGAATTATTTAGGATTTTGATTAATTGGTGAATTTTATATTATTTTAATAATATTTAAATTGATGTATTATAATTTTGGTCATTTTTTATATTTTAATATTGTATTTTCGGGTTTAGTTTGATCGGGTTTGAGTTTTGGCTCATTTCAACCTGTGTTAGTGACCCGGATAGCTTAGACTCTAGTTGGGACCCAGAGTTTATCTAGACATGGCCCATAAATCCCACTAATTAGTATAGTACATTTAGACTAATTCTACATGACTTAATTGGTCCATTTGGTTATTTAAACTTGACCATTTTAGCCCCAAACTTTCACATAAGATGTCACGCCCCGATTCCGTAGAATCGATAGTCGTCCCCCGGGCGTGATGCCGTGCGAGCCTAAGTTGAGCTTGCACAAGGCATAGTCATAATTGTTATCCGAAACACAGCAACTTGCAGAATGCGCAGAGTAAATTGAACACACATTATAGAGAAGGAAACATAAGCTTTATTGATAATGAAACATCATTTTACAGACTCGATACAAAGGCGCCGTGCGGGCTTTTTACAAACTGACTCCATTACAAAATGAACGTCGACGAGATAGCCATTCCATACATTCATCCCTTGACTTTACAACCAAAATTACAAACCACCTGGGATGGTGGGAAGGCGCTCCATCTGTCTTCGATGCTTCAACAGCGGAGTCTTCAAAAGGGTTGATCCAAGCCTCAATGCACGGACGAAGCTTCAAAACACGAGCGTTGCCTCCTTTTACGTAGCACGCCCTTCCAGATCTATCGCACCTGTATAGAGAGCGAGGATCAGTACAATCAACATGTACTGGCGAGTGGCTAATTAATTTCCAGGCTCTCATTTGGTTCAAGAATTTGATAAAATCATACAACTTGCTCATTCAGTGGTCTTTCTAACCATCCTAGATGTTTTCATAAGAAGCATTAGGTTACACCAAGGTTTCTTCCGGCGGAGCGCGCCGTGCGACATAAAACTTACCGTGTTAGTTTATAACAATTTATATCAAGTGTTTGATATAGAGGTCAATTGGCCTAACCAGCCATCTTGGACATAGCCTGGTAATACGGGACCCTTACAACGCAAGTAGCGAGCCCCGATGCAAGCCCCCGTCTTACCGATTGCCTATTACCCAGCTCGGCTAAAACCAGTTTCTTCCTAGGCCGAGTCGGTCCCGTGGCCCCGGGTCGCCGCTCGAAGAAACCATTACCCTTGTCGACAAGTTGTCCAAGTCCATGATAGGTTAACATGGTGTATTTTTAGGATACCGTTGGGGCTTGTTATGTGTTCGATTCATTTACTTGGTCGTTTTGCAGGCATGAATTAATTATATCTCTTTTCAACACAACACATTTCTTTTTCCCTTCTAACATACAAGACTAGTATTCTGCAAGCGAATCATTCAATTTTTGTAACATTACCCGAGTTCTCATTTGAAATAGAGGGTCGAGACGAAGGGGGTCAGCCACTCACCTTGAGTTTTGCTTGAGGCGAGGGACTTGTTGGCTGCGCTAGACGTCGCCTACGCGATCACCTGAAATCGCACAAGCAACCGATTAGAACACTGTATTATGCAAGAGTTCGATAGGAAATGCGAGCTCGAAATATAAACCATGAAAACCATCGAAAACATTCACGAAAACGCAATTCGGAAAACCAAAGCCAAAACCAACGCAAGCGGCGTGAAAAGCAGAGCAACGGGAGGTCTCTCCCGACTCAGCCGCAAAGTCAATCCTCGAGACGCAACCCGCTGAATATGGGACTTGGTTCCGAAGAATCCATCCCATAACGTGGAATGGATCTTAATTCAACCGTTCCCGTTTGATCGATTCGATCGATCCCGACCTATCGGTCCCGACCGAGTCGATAGCAACAGTGTTCCTTTCTCGCGCACCCCGTAGACGGATCAACGGGGCACGATGTAGGGACGGGGCACTACACCATAACCAACTAAGAAAAAGTTTCGTCCTCGAAACTTATGAACAGAACCTACCTCTATGAAAACAACGAAGGAAACTTTTCCTTCATCTCAGACTCGAGTTCCCATGTCGACTCTTCTGCCGCATGGTTCCTCCAAAGTACGCGAACGAGAGGGATCGTCCGATTCCGCAGCAGCTTATCCTTGCGTTCTAAGATTTGAACTGGCACTTCGACATAGGATAAGTCGGACTTTAGCTCCAGCTGGCCAAAATCCACCACGTGGCTAGGGTCGTGCACGTACTTCCGCAGCTGGGAGACGTGGAAGACGTTGTGCACACCTACGAGCGCCGGCGGTAGGGCAATTTTATAGGCCACTGGGGCGACCCGCTCGAGTATTTCAAACGGCCCAACGAATCTCGGACTCAGCTTCCCCTTCGCGCCGAACCGAGTAACTCCTCGCATAGGCGACACCTTCAGGAACACATGATCGCCCACCTGGAACTCAAGCGGTCTTCGATGGGTATCGGCGTAGCTCTTTTGCCGACTCTGTGCAATCTTTAGTCTTTCCCGAATGAGCTTGACCTTCTCCACAGTCTGTTCCACCAGCTCCGGGCCGAGTATCTGCCGTTCCCCGACTTCATCCCAGCAAATGGGCGATCTGCACTTCCGGCCGTACAAAGCTTCATACGGCGCCATTTGGATGCTGGACTGATAGCTATTGTTATATGCAAATTCCGCCAACGGTAGGTGGACGTCCCAGCTTGATTTGAAGTCAATTGCGCAGAGCCGTAGCATGTCTTCGAGAATCTGATTAACGCGCTCCGTTTGGCCGTCGGTCTGAGGATGGTAAGCTGAGCTGAACTGCAACTTGGTACCCAGCGCCGACTGAAGGCTACTCCAGAATCGCGACATGAACCGTGAATCCCGATCAGAGACGATGGATACTGGAACTCCGTGCAGCCGTACTATCTCGTCAAGATAGATCTGTGCCAGGCGATCAACGCTCCAAGTAACTTTAATGGCAATGAAGTGCGCTGACTTGGTTAGTCGATCGACGATGACCCAGATAGCGTCGCTCCCCCGTGGTGTCTTCGGCAGGCCAACAATAAAGTCCATCGTGACATGATCCCATTTCCATTCTGGAATGGCAAGGTTCTGCATCTCCCCGCCCGGTCGTTGATGTTCAGCTTTCACCTGCTGACAGGCCATGCATTGCGACACGAAGAGCGCCACATCTCTCTTCATACCGTGCCACCAGAAGGTCGTGCGGAGGTCCTTATACATCTTGGTACTGCCTGGATGCAATGTATATTTCGTATAATGGGCCTCCGACATTATCTCCTTTCGTAGTTCTTTATCATCTGGAACGCATAGTCGGCCATTCATTCTCAGCACGCCGGTGTTGTCTTCCGCAAAGTCGGTCGCACTACCTGTTGAAATTCGCTCGCGCATTTTCTTCAGGTACGGATCATCCTTCTGAGCGGTCTTGATCTTTTCCAGCAAACTCGGCTCTAACTGCAGCTGTGCCAACCGTATATCCCTGAATCGAACCCGGAGATCGATGCCCATTTCTTCTAAATCTCGTAGTAGTCTGCGGTTGATGGAGAGCGAGGCAAGATATTTCCGACTCAGAGCGTCCGCCACCACATTTCCCTTGCCCGGAGTGTAGTCGATCGTCAAGTCATAGTCTTTAATCAGTTCGAGCCAGCGCCGCTGTCGCAAGTTCAACTCCTTCTGAGTGAAGAGATACTTGAGGCTCTTGTGGTCAGTATAGATCGCGCACGCCACACCATATAGATAGTGACGCCACAATTTCAACGCGAACACAATTGCCGCTAACTCCAAGTCGTGCGTAGGATAGTTCTTCTCGTGCGGCTTCAATTGTCTCGAGGCGAAGGATATCACCTTGTTCCGCTGCATGAGCACACATCCCAAGCCCTGGCCTGAAGCATCACTGAATATCTGGAAACCCTCTGGCCCATCCGGAAGCGCGAGTATAGGTGCCGAAATCAATCGCCGTTTTAGCTCCTGGAATGAAGCTTCACAGTCATCCGACCACTCATACGCGACTCCCTTTTGAGTGAGGCGAGTCAATGGCAATGCAATCTTCGCGAAGTCTTTCACGAAGCGTCGATAGTATCCCGCCAAACCAAGAAAGCTTCGAATCTCACTAGCAGACGCAGGCCGCCTCCAATCAGCAACGGCTTCCACCTTCTTCGGATCGACTGCAATACCTTCGGACGAAATGATGTGTCCCAGAAAGGATACGCTGCTGAGCCAAAATTCGCACTTACTCTGCTTTGCATACAACTCATGTTCTCGAAGTGTCTGGAGCACGGCCCGTAGATGTTCTGCATGCTGCGCCCTGTCTTTCGAGTAGACGAGAATATCATCAATAAAGACTACCACAAATTTATCAAGGAAGGGTCGAAATACCCGATTCATCAGATCCATAAAGGCGGCAGGGGCGTTCGTCAGGCCGAAGGGCATCACCAGGAACTCGTAGTGGCCGTAACGGGTGCGAAAGGCTGACTTTTGCACGTCGTCTGACTTAATCTTGAGTTGATGATAGCCCGAGCGGAGATCAATCTTCGAAAATACCGAGGCACCTTGCAGTTGATCGAATAGGTCGTCTATGCGGGGCAATGGGTACTTGTTCCGGATGGTGGCCTTATTCAGCTCTCGGTAATCGACGCACAGACGCATAGACCCATCCTTCTTCTTCACGAACAATACGGGCGCTCCCCACGGTGAAACACTAGGCCGAATAAACCCTCTATCGAGTAACTCTTGTAGCTGGACCTTGAGTTCCTTCAGTTCAGCAGGAGCCATTCTGTACGGGGCCTTAGAAATCGGTCGAGTATCGGGAAATGTATCGATGCTGAACTCGATCTCTCGGTCGGGGGGCATGCCGGGTAGCTCGTCCGGAAACACATCGGGGAATTCTGCCACAACGTCGGTCTGACCTACGTTTGCACCATCCTGTCGCATGTCTCGGACGGACGCCAAATAGCCTTCGCACCCAGAATGCAGCATCCTCCGAGCAGAGATTGCCGAGATCAACATGCAGGTCGACGACGCCTCACCACACGAAAAGCAGAATTCAGGCACTCCTGGTATGCGGAAAGTGACCGTCTTCCTGGCACAGTCTATGGTTGCGTTGCACGGCCCAAGCCAATCCATTCCCAGAATGATATCGAAGTCATTCATGTCTAGGACCATCACGTCCAGACCGATCTTTTGACCGCCGATACAGATAATCCCGTCGGTGCAAGCTGAATTAGTGAGTATAGGTGTGCCCGAAGGTGTGCTTACGCTAAGGTCGAGGTCTAATGATACTAACGGAAATTTGTGCTCGGCGACAAAGTCCGCCGCTATAAAACTATGCGAAGCACCTGAATCAAATAGTACACGAGCAGGCACATTATTGAAACTAAGTATACCTGTCACGACCGTATCTGACGCAAGCACTTCATCTCGAGTCATGGCATAAACGCGGCCCTGGGCATTGGGGCGACGGTCTTGGCCATTTTGCGGTACGGGCTGATGGGCTCGAGGCGCTGGAACTTGATTCCCTGGACGATGCTGCTGGGGCGCCGCTGGACGGTACTGTTGGGGCGCCGTTGGGTTCGGCCTTCTAGTTGGACACTCATCACGTTTGTGGCCCATCTTGCCACAGTTCCAGCATGCATCCTCTGGTATCCGGCAGTAGTCGATCATGTGACCGACTCGGTGACATCGGTTGCAGTACCGTGGATTACGCCCTTGATATCCGCCTTAGGGCCCGTTGTTCGGACGCTTGGTCACGTTGTTTCCTCCCGCGTGGCTAGGGCGTTTGTGATTGTAGGTATGCACAGCGCCGGCAGCACCTGGAGGGTATTGGCTTTCAAGGCGGAGGGCGTGGTTGAGAGACTCCCCCATCGTTGGGTATTTTGGAACGGACACATGAGCGGAAATAGATGGCCGTAGGCCCACTTCGAACCGTCGTACACGACTCGCTATGGAAGGCAGGTATTGTCCAGCAAACTTGGCTAACTTGTTGAACTCTGCTGCATACTGCCGCACCGTCATATTCCCTTGCCTTAGCTGCATAAATTCATTCTCCTTCTCTTGTTGAACGGCTTCGGGGAGGTACTCGATCTCGAACGCCTCGCGGAAGGTGGCCCAAGAAATTGCTGCTGTCTCGTCGTCGCGTCTGATCGCTCGCTTTTGCACGGCCCACCAGTCGTGCGCGTTCGACCGGAGTAGAAGTTGAGCGCAAGCGACTTTCTTGGACTCTTCGACGTCTAGCAGCTCGAACTTGTCTTCCAGTTCCTCTAACCAGTCGATCGCCAAGGAGGGATCTTCTGTGCCGTAGAAGGAAGTACGGCAACTTTTTGTGAATTTCGACACGTCGAAGTTAGAACTTCTCGGTGTTGCATATGTAGGCTCGGGTGCCTCCGGATCGACATCACTTTGTCTGGCCGCAGGCTCGGTCACGGCAGGAGTTGTCGTAGAGTTGTTGTTGTTGGCCACCACCGTCTGTACAATCTGCTGAAGAGTATCAAGCTGCTTCTGCTGCAACTTGAATTGTGCATTGAATCGGGCCTCGAACTGGGTCTGGCGAGCCTCTACCTCCCGTCGATGTGCCTCCGTCTCCCGTCGATGTTGCTCATTCAGGCGTTGATTCTCCAGAGCTTGTTGTTGTTGCGCTTCCAGCATGCGCAACATCCGTCCCATGGCATCGTTTGAGGGTCCGGGCCTCGAGCTACTCGAGCCGCTCGAAGCACTTTCTTCGTTCGCCACATTCACCGTCGCACCTTCTGGGATTTTGAAGGTAAAAATGCATTAGCAACCAAACTTATTACGGACTCCCTTGTATGGAATGACGTATCTCATCGACACGAGACCAACGATTGAGACAGAAAACTCGACACTAGAGGCCAAGGACGTAAAGCCGTGCTCTGATACCATTATGTCACGCCCCGATTCCGTAGAATCGATAGTCGTCCCCCGGGCGTGATGCCGTGCGAGCCTAAGTTGAGCTTGCACAAGGCATAGTCATAATTGTTATCCGAAACACAGCAACTTGCAGAATGCGCAGAGTAAATTGAACACACATTATAGAGAAGGAAACATAAGCTTTATTGATAATGAAACATCATTTTACAGACTCGATACAAAGGCGCCGTGCGGGCTTTTTACAAACTGACTCCATTACAAAATGAACGTCGACGAGATAGCCATTCCATACATTCATCCCTTGACTTTACAACCAAAATTACAAAGCACCTGGGATGGTGGGAAGGCGCTCCATCTGTCTTCGATGCTTCAACAGCGGAGTCTTCAAAAGGGTTGATCCAAGCCTCAATGCACGGACGAAGCTTCAAAACACGAGCGTTGCCTCCTTTTACGTAGCACGCCCTTCCAGATCTATCGCACCTGTATAGAGAGCGAGGATCAGTACAATCAACATGTACTGGCGAGTGGCTAATTAATTTCCAGGCTCTCATTTGGTTCAAGAATTTGATAAAATCATACAACTTGCTCATTCAGTGGTCTTTCTAACCATCCTAGATGTTTTCATAAGAAGCATTAGGTTACACCAAGGTTTCTTCCGGCGGAGCGTGCCGTGCGACATAAAACTTACCGTGTTAGTTTATAACAATTTATATCAAGTGTTTGATATAGAGGTCAATTGGCCTAACCAGCCATCTTGGACATAGCCTGGTAATACGGGACCCTTACAACGCAAGTAGCGAGCCCCGATGCAAGCCCCCGTCTTACCGATTGCCTATTACCCAGCTCGGCTAAAACCAGTTTCTTCCTAGGCCGAGTCGGTCCCGTGGCCCCGGGTCGCCGCTCGAAGAAACCATTACCCTTGTCGACAAGTTGTCCAAGTCCATGATAGGTTAACATGGTGTATTTTTAGGATACCGTTGGGGCTTGTTATGTGTTCGATTCATTTACTTGGTCGTTTTGCAGGCATGAATTAATTATATCTCTTTTCAACACAACACATTTCTTTTTCCCTTCTAACATACAAGACTAGTATTCTGCAAGCGAATCATTCAATTTTTGTAACATTACCCGAGTTTTCATTTGAAATAGAGGGTCGAGACGAAGGGGGTCAGCCACTCACCTTGAGTTTTGCTTGAGGCGAGGGACTTGTTGGCTGCGCTAGACGTCGCCTACGCGATCACCTGAAATCGCACAAGCAACCGATTAGAACACTGTATTATGCAAGAGTTCGATAGGAAATGCGAGCTCGAAATGTAAACCATGAAAACCATCGAAAACATTCACGAAAACGCAATTCGGAAAACCAAAGCCAAAACCAACGCAAGCGGCGTGAAAAGCAGAGCAACGGGAGGTCTCTCCCGACTCAGCCGCAAAGTCAATCCTCGAGACGCAACCCGCTGAATATGGGACTTGGTTCCGAAGAATCCATCCCATAACGTGGAATGGATCTTAATTCAACCGTTCCCGTTTGATCGATTCGATCGATCCCGACCTATCGGTCCCGACCGAGTCGATAGCAACAGTGTTCCTTTCTCGCGCACCCCGTGGACGGATCAACGGGGCACGATGTAGGGACGGGGCACTACATAAGACAAAATTGACTCAAAGGGGCCTTGGAGGGCATTTTGGAATTTGCCAAATGTCCCCAAACCCCATAAATCTGGACAGCAGCAAGAGACCCTCTCTCCACTTCATTTTCTTCACATTTTTTTCTTCTTCTTCTCCTTTGAGAGTTCCTTCCCAAACCAAGCCAAAACCCTTTGATTTCAAGCCCAAAGTAAGTCAAATCTCTTCCATTTCTCTAGATCTCTCTCTAATCTTGGTGCTAACCCTTGTTCATCTCTCATGTGTGGATTTTATCTAGGTAGAACCTAGCATGGAGGGGTTGGAAGCATATATTTGGCTCTTGACCCAAAAAGAATCAATTTTGGGGCTTTTTCTCGGGATTCTAACTCCCAATAGGTAAACCCTCACTCTAACCTTTGTAATTACTTTTATTTAGTGCCATTTTTATATTAGAGGATACCCGAGGCGTAGGACAACCAATTAGAAGAGGTTTGGAATCCATTGGACTCAATTCGGGACTTTTGGGCTAGGTTTAGTGCCAAATTTGGAGAAAATCCTAAATTGACATGTTTGGGTGATACTCCTAGCCTAATTAGACCTACTTATGTTAGTTTGGGTGAGATGAGGCTAGGTACGTGTCCATATTTGGATACGTGGGGTCGTTTTGCGAGAAATCATAAAAATAGGCTTTTTCGGAATTTTTGGGTTCCAACACACGGGTGACTTTTTGCACCGACACTAGAATCGACAAGTTAGTACTTAGAATATGTTCTAATAATTATTTAGAACTCGTGGGTAGAGTTTGGGTCGAATTCGGATAGGTTTGGTGTCCGTATCACGCGGTATCGCAAATCGGACACCCCGGAGTCGCCAGAAAGGCCATTTGGCCATTTGGGCCTCGTTTCTCTTTTTCGCTCGCGTGCGCGAGTTAAATTTCTTGTGTGGGGAATATGTCTAGGCACTAGAGGGTAGAATTTCAAAGATTTTGATATTCGGATAAGGTTTTGGGTCGTTTAGGAGTATATGCATATGTGTATGTGTGTATATTTTTATGGGGAGTGTGTTAGTGTGTGGTAGTAGTAATGGTGTTGGTAGTGTGTGTGTGTGGTGGTAGTGGTGGTGTTGGTAGTATGCATGTATGTGTGTGTGTGTGTGTGGGTGTTCATGAATAGATAGATAGATAGATAGATAGATAGATAGATAGATAGATAGATAGATAGATAGATAGGTAGAGAGATGAATGAATGAGTGAATGGATGAATGGATGGAAGGGGGGAGCTGCTGCCCCCCCCCCCCCCCCCAAATTCAGCAGCAACAGCAGCAATTTCAGCAACAATAGCAGCAGTAAAACAGCAGCAAACCCCCTACTTTGAGTCCCATTTGACCTCCCAATACACCCCTAATTGCCTCTCCTATATACCCCCCTATATCCACCATATTTTCTACTATACAACCCCCTAATTTGTGAGTGTTGGAGTGGTGTAGGTTGGTTAGAAAACTAGTGGTTAGAGTGGTAGAAAATAAGCTAAGCCACATGTTAGTAGGTAATGAGAATTTACCCTTTTTGACTTTTAAGTGTCAAGATATCATGATACTGTATCGAGATACTAGAAGAAGGTTGAAACACCATATTGGAGAGTGGGGGAATACTTAGAATGAAGGTAGGAAAGTCTAGAGTGGGAGTTAGAAGCTAAGGTAATGGGATTACCTTGGAAGGGTAATAAAGGGTATGTTAAGGTATTCACATTAGAGGGTAAGTTTGTAGATGTATGAGTTGGTATTTGAGAGTTAGTTTAGAAGTAGTATTCTAGTTAGATGGGAGTTAGATGTAGAGTGGGAATTGAGGAAAGTAGTTGTGGTTTAGGATAGAGGTTAAGTTAGTATCTTGGTATCTCAAGATACCAAGATTACCTTAAGATAAATGTTGAGAATTAAGATATGCCATAAGATGGTTTTGATGTCCAAGATAGTGAAAGATTGTGGTTGGTAATGACTAGATAGGTTAGTATCTTGCTATCCTAGGATACCGGGAGAGATACTCCCAAGGCAAAGTCGATTTGCCTTAATGTTAGCAAGTAGAGGGTTAGTGGTGAGTTAGTGAGTCATGTGGATTAGATGGTTAGAGAGTTAAGTTAGTGTTTACATATAGGTATATATATGAGTTTGGATATGTTAGAATGAGAGGTTAGATAACATGTTAGAGAGGTTCAATGAGGGTATAAGTAGGATGTTAGATAAGTATATATATATATATATATATATATATATATATATATATATATATATATATATATATATATATATATATATATATATATATATATGTTAGTTAGATATTAGATGATGGTTGAATGTTAGATGTTAGATAGATATGTAATAAGTTAGGATAGTCAGTTAAGATGAGTTAAAATACAATGTTAGGATGTGGGATATGTTAGATAGATATTAGAAATTAGATATTAGAATTAGATATTAGAGTTAGAGGTTAGAGTGGTATCTTAGGATACCAATACGGTATCTTAAGATTTACCCTTTACCTTCAAGATAATTGGATAATTACCTTATTGGCAAGGTAATGTATCAAGATACCACAGTATGGTATCAAGATACTAGGGTAGGGTGTGAGAATACCTAAGCAAGGTATTAGAGTTGCCTAGAGTAGGCAAGGGTATCGGTTAGAGGCTAAGGTAATAAGTTTACCTTGGTAAGGTAATGAGATAGGTTAAGGTAATACCCTATAACTAATATATGTAGATAACTTGATTAAGATATAGTTAGAATTAGGATAGCTTGGTTGGTAATGATTATGAATAGGATAAATGACTTAGGGTTGACCCCGTTTGACCATGGTTGACCGTTTTGACTAAAAGTCAACCGTAGCCTAAAATTTACTAGAACTTGACCAAACTTGACCAGTTGACCCAAAGTCAACTGTTAGTCAACATTAGTCAAGTTGACCTAAAGTTGACCTAGAGTTGACCTAGGGTTGACCAGAGTTGACCAGTTGACCAAAAGTCAACTGTAAGTCAACCTTTGACTTAAATCGGCCTAGTTTAATTCTGTTTGACTTGCATTGACCCAGTATGACTTTGTTAGGCCTAATATGACTTAGATTGACCCTGTACAATCTAGTTTGACCTTGTTTGACCTAGATTGACTTAGTTTGACGTGTCTTGACCTAATTTGACTCAGTATGACTTAATTTTACTTCCAAACCATTATATTGATACAGTATTCCATCTATAGGTCCTTGAGGCACTGTTCTTAGACTCAGTCGACTTATCCATCACATTACAGGCGAGTACATTCTCTGATAATATTTCTGTTTTAAGATATCGTCTTTATTTTTAGTATTTAGTGTAGATATCCTTGTTCTCTTGACATTGTTCACACGGATTGATATTTGTCTGGATCCCGTCATAAGATGTTATTTCTCTTATATATGGTATGCCTTGTGCAAGTCTTCCTAGTTCCTTGTGCATTGTATAGACAGGATTCCTACGAAGGCTAGCTACCTTCTCAGAGAATCACGTGTCATGACGTGTCATGACTGGATCCACTATATTAGTCAGGGATGGAGGTGTTAGCGTAGATATGTGATCAATACCCCACAGTATTATATTGTATCATCATTGTATAGTGTTAATCATACACTCACGTATGATTAGCCAGGCCAAACATTGTATCAAGTTCTAAGCCGATCACATGTTGAAACTAATACTAAACTCACATAGATATAGTTTCAGATTTTTGTACATGATATATACTGTTTTCTTGTTCTTACATTCAGTTACAGTCTTGACATACCTTACCATGATTCATGTACATATTATTTTACCTCGTATATTCTCTCTATTTACTGCTACATTTTTAATATCGTCCAACTAGAACTGTTATTTGAGATTTGTGCTCGTTCCATCCTGACTGGATATGTTGATAAAATTTTACAGATTATGGCGAGAAGGATTGTCCTACCTACTACGGTCCTCATGACGTAGTTGGCCTAGACTTGGAGACCCTAGTTCAGCAAGGGTTAGCTCCAGCCGATGGGGCTTTAGAGTAGCTTAGCTGGTTTAGTTAGTACTGGACTTTGTCTCCAGATTATATTTTGGCTTGTTATTATTTTAGTAGTTGTATTAGAGATTGTTGACTCTGTGACTCTGGACTTGTATTATTCTGTGTTAGATTTTCGGGATGATATTTTATTTCTTATTGTCTTTATCTTTCGGTATCATCTATATTTCTTAGAGTTTGTGATTGAATATATTATATTGTCATTGCTTGTCCTCCATTCGGAGTTGACCGTTCTCGACAAGTTTTGATATTATAATTGTTGTTAGATAGTAGACCTAGACAGCGTTCTACGCCGTTTCTGCGGCGTAGGCTGGAACGTTATCACGCACTCATTCCCTTACATCGGGTACGGGTCGTGACATAGTTGATCTACCTGAAGGAGCAAACCTATCGGATGCAAGTGGATCTTCAAGAAGAAGATGAAAGTCGATGGAACCATTGACAAGTTCAACGCCAGGCTAGTGGCAAATGGGTTTTCTCAGAAGCAGGGGATCGACTACTTTGACACGTATGCTCCAGTGGTCCGGATGACCACCATCAGAATGTTGATTGCTCTCGCAGCGATACATAAGATGATGATACATCAGATGGATGTGAAAACGGTATTTATGAATGGCGAGCTGACCGAAGAGATCTACATGCAACAGCCAGAAGGGTTTGTCGTCAAAGGTCTTGAAGACAAAGTCTGCAAGTTGGTGAAATCTCTGTACGGTTTAAAGCAAGCTCCCAAAATGTGGCATGAGAAATTTGACAAAGTCATAAGGTCAAATGGCTACAGGGTCAGTGAAACAGACAAGTGTGTCTATACGAAGTTTGCTGACGGAAGAGGAGTCATCGTTTATTTATACGTGGACGACATGTAAATCCTAGGTACGGATATAAGTTGTGTCACGGAGACAAAGAAGTTCCTCTCGACGAAGTTCAGTATGAAGGACTTGGGGGATGCTGATGTTATCTTGGGACTCAAGATCATCCGGACAGACACTAGACTAGCGCTGTCACAGTCTCATTATGTTGAGAAGATGATCACTCGTTACGGGTATCAGGATCTTCCAGGGATCGATACACCATACAAGTGTGATCTGAAGCTGAAGCCTAATTCAGGAAAAAGCGTCAGACAGCTGGAGTATGCAAGCGTAATCGGGAGTTTGATGTATGATACTACTGCCACAAGGCCTGACATAGCTTTCGTTATGGGAATGCTGAGTCGTTTCACGAGCAACCCAGGCATTGAGCACTGGAAAGCTGTAAAATGGGTTATGAGATATCTCAAGAAGACTCAGACATATGCACTGCACTACAACGAAGATTCGCAGGTATTGGAAGGCTTCAGTGATGCCACCTGGTGGAGAGTGAGAGGTCCACAGGTGGATACATTTTTACAATAGGTAGAGCTGCTATATCGTGGAAATCGAATAAGCAGACTATGCTCTCGCGGTCATCCATGGAATCTGAGTTCTTTGTACTTGATACCGTAGCGGAGGAAGCAGAATGGCTTCGGGAGCTCATGTATGATCTTCCAGTGGTTGGGGCACAAATATCGGGGATACCGATATACTGCGACAACCAAGCGACTACGACGGTGGCATCAAATGACTGCTTCAATGGAAAGAAGAGGACTGTGCGGTTGAAGCACAGGGCAGTACACGATCTCATCAAGATGGATGTTATTGCAGTGATTGATGTTCAAAGTCAGGAGAACCTGGCGGATCCGTTCACCAAGGGCCTCAAGCGCCAGCTGGTCGATGACACAGCTTGTAAAATGGGCTTGAAGGCATTCTGATATTGTGTTATTACATTCATACCATAAAGTTTTATGCTATTAGTTCAAAGAGAAATCTACTAGGCATCTAGCTTTTAGTTCAAGGGAGGACTATTAACCAGAAGAATATCAGGAACGGTGGGTACTTGTCCTCTGTGGCATGGAGAGGTTACGGACCTACAACCACTGTTGTCTACTGTTGTTTTCTGCGGAAAACGGATCCTGTGGGAAGGTTGGCTTAAATGCCTTAATGAGTTCTCAGTCAAAGTGAATGCCTGGAGTGCTTTACAGGAAGCACGGTAGCGCAGCACTATAAGGAGTGTAACTCCATGCTATAGTGGGGTGAATCCACCATGAGGTTCCCGGTTAGGGGTAATGCCTCGGCTTTGTGAGCCAAGTCACAGCGGAGTAGCACCGCAAATAGGCAGGTAGCCTAATGTTGTATGATAATCGTAACAAAGAGAGGTAGACAGCACTACAAAGAGGACGATGTTCTCATGTTACAGTGGTATAACACCACGAAGAGGAACCAGGTAGGATAAAGCCTCGGCTTCGTAAGCCATGTCATAGCGGCGTAACACCGTACGGAAGCGCAAGGCTTCATGCTGGGTAGTTTGGCACTACAAAGAGGCTTGTAACCTCATGCTACAGTAGTATGACACTACGATGAGGTACCCAGGTGGGGTAAAGCCTCGTCTTTAAGCCATGTCATAGCGGCATAGCACCGTAAAGAAGCGCAATGCTTCATGCCATGACTCTTTATAAAGAACTCACTTATAGTGTATGGACAGAGATATCAGGCTGTCTCTTGAGGATAAACTTGTAGACGTCCAAAAATTATACACTGAAATCAGGCTGGCACAAGGCCTTTAATGTGCAGCCAGAAGCACAGTTGATGTCATTATGTGAGTAGAAAGAATTACAGTTATGGTGCAGAATTCAAGGCTTAGTCCATTCTTGTATCATGCTGTTATTTAACCTATGCAGGAAGATTCAAGTCGTAGTGACATCTCTCCTAATGCATGATGGGCAGTCACTGTGGGGAACGCTCAACCCATATATTGAGATATATGGAGGATTGTTGGTGTTTTTGCCTTTGGACTATGAAAGATAGTCCCACATCGGCTACACCAAATGGTGAGTATCTCCATATAATGCATTGTTTATGTTGAGATGTGCACATGAGGTGTGAAGAACAGATGGCAACTCTAGAGGGGGGTGAATAGAGTTTATAGCAATAATAGCCAATTAAAAAATCAACTCTTTCACAATCTAAAATTAATCAGAGTAAATACAGAAATAAATAAGAAGCAAGAGAGCATACGCAAACACAGCCGATTTTAACCTGGTTTTCCTCGTGGAGGACTAGTCCAGGCCTGAGAACTCTAGCTCAGGATTAAATCCACTATTTGTGAAATAGTAGTTACATCCCGTGCCTTTTCTTCAGAAGAGCACGTCAACTTCTTACAATGGATCGCAGTGGCGATGCTTAGAATTTTCTAAGCTACTTCTTGAACTCTTGCACAAGACTCCTAACTGAGAGATGCTGAGCACTCGAGACTTAGAAAACTTGTGGCTAGTAGATGAAGAAGGGTATGGCTTATATTGAGCTTAAGAGAGAAGAAAAGATTGGATGATTAAAAATGATAGAATTCTTGGCCTATTTATAGGGTTTTAACAGGCAGAATTCGGCCAGAATTCTGGTAGGAATTTTTAAATAATTGGCCATTGGACAACTAGCAACCAGCCAGCCCTAAAAATTAGGGTGCTGATTTTTAGGGGACAGAGTTCGGCCCGAACTCTGTGTGGAGGCAGAGTTCGGCCTGAACTCTGTCTCCAGAGCACAGAATGGGTCCAAAGGTCCAGTGGACTGATTTTGGATATGGAGCTTTATGGATTTGGATAGGTTATGGGTTGAGTCTCAAGAGCCCAGCATAACTCAGCTTACAATCATTCTAGACTTAATAAATATAAAAATACAGACTCGAAAAATGACTCGCATTTGCAAAACAGAGTTGTCGTCTGGCTTGAGCTGGATGTAGTCGTCGTGTGTCGTATTGAATTATCACAAGTATTATTTAGTCAATGTTATCAATATTTGGTTGACTGTGACTTTGTGTCAACAATCTTCCCCATATTGATAATTGACAAAATAATAATTGTATATTCAATATCCATACTTGGACACATATAACGACATAGCTCCCCCATAATCAATGCCGAGCATGACATAGCTCCCCCATAATCAATGCCGAACTTAAGAATAGCTCCCCCATAAACAATGCTGTGAATTTTGTTGGCCTGTTAATAATATTCTTCCAAAAGCACATATAAACCAAACAGAACAGAGAACAGAATATACACATATATCTCCCCCTTTTGGCATTTAGCAATATGAGATATATAAATAATAACTGGCAAACATACCCAAAAGAGAAGAAACTGCATATAAACTAAGATAATAACCAAGAGTCATAATGACATAGAAACTGATAATAGAACTGTCAAAGTCTCAAAAGCACAACCCATAATAAGTCTACTACAAAGCAAGTACAGAAAACCAACTAAAGCAAAATGCATAATCTAAGATCCTCAGTAGCAGCATCAAAAGTAGTGCATATCCATCATCGAGCATGAGAGGGCCCGGCGTCGTCCGAAGCATCAGTAAAGGAGCGACATGGGTCCACAAATGCCGCATCCGGATCCATGTAGCGACGAACCCAAGGGTCATCGATACGGAATCCCTCACGACCTGGGTCTCGCTCTATAGGAATGGGCATAGAAGGATGACGAGACATAGAATACCGAATATCATGCAGCGAGTTGCTGATAGCACTCATCTGCAAGGTAGTCCGATAATCCAGCTGAGTCCATCGATCGTCCTCCAAAGTGAAGCGATCTCGAAGCATGGCCTGAAGAGACTCAAGAGTGGCAGAAGGAGGAGGAGGATCCTGTCCAAGAGGAGGGGCATCTGGCTCATCATCAAAATGCTCAGACACTACTGGAGCCAATGGCCGCCTGAAGCCTTCTTGCCTTAGAGAGGAAGGCAGGGGCAGGTAAGAATGGACACTCATCAAGCGGTACATGGAACGCACGAAAGATCATAGGAAGGTATAATGCATAAACCAAAGATCTTGGTTTCTTCCTACAGTTGATCATCCAATCCATCATTGTGCGTAGAAGGTTAAAGGGAACATAGAAGTGGAGATGGTACAATGCTGAGATCTCAAAATAAGTGACTTCATCGGTAGAACCCACTTTGGGTAGAATGGTGTTGAAAATGATCCGATGAAGCTCATAAAAATAAGGATTGAGGAATTTTGCCAAAAGCTTACGAGGACGTGTGTTAGGGCTACACAGGTCGTCCTTGAAGCTTTCTAGTGAAATTCCTTCGGGAAAGATAAAGGATCTAGCCTCAACAAGCTTTTTCCAAGAATTTGGCTCTAAAAGTTCAAGATATTCGGCCAATTCAAAATCATCAAAGGAGATATCTATTCCCGCAACTCGTGAATAAATATGAGTGTCATCATGGGTTAAGTTGCAGTAAAACATTTGAATGGCACTACGATAAATGACCGAATTTGAGGTAACGAGTTCATCAAGGCAAAGGTCATAAAATAGTACATCATATTGTGAGAATATAGTAAAGTTGATGGGATGTTCCGCAAATACTGGACGTGTCCAAAAATCACTAAACCAATCATTTGAGGCGTCTAGTGATACAAAAATTCGGTCGTCGTAAGTGTTTGGATCATGGGGACGTGGAGGATTGAACAACGGATGGATTTGTTGTTCAATGGCCGGTGCAACGGGTGGTGCCACGGGCGGTTCAGCACGTGGAGGAGCATTCGACGAGGATGCTCCCTCTGTCCGAAGTCTCTTTCCGCGGTTGAACAAACGATGAGCCATAACACAATAGATAGAAGATAATAAAAGAAATTTGAGATAAGAATTATACCTCAAACTAGTGATAAACAATGGAAGAGAATTGAAAAATAAGCCTTCTCCTTGAGTTTGGGGAAGAATGGAGCACTAAAGAGGAGAAAATAGGGTTAGGGTTTTGAGAGAATTGTGTTTGAGAAGGTGGAAAGGTGGTAAGAAAGAAGGAGAGGGAAGAGAAATCGAATATAGGGGAAGGGTTTCTCTTGGTCGGACCTAATCATGGCCATTGGATCTAATATTAGATCAACGGCTGAGTCTGTTTCCGGTTCTGGAACAGTCGGGCCGAATTCGGCTCGAACTCTGGTAGGAGCAGAGTTCGGCCCGAATTCCGGGTCCTGGTCACAGAACAGGAATCAGACAGAAAAAGAAAAATATTGGTTAAGAAATAGACAAACCAATATAAGATATGAGTATAAAGATAGGAAAGATCCAATTAGTAAACAAAAAAATAACAGAAAGTGAGTTTGAAGCAGCAATATGAAATTGAAATCATAGTATTTCAGCATGTGATAAATGAAAATGAACCATATAATAAACAAGGAATTATATCATAATTTAATATTTTGAAGCTACCATGGGTTAGCTGCAGGGGCCGGATCCCAGCTAGCGGTAGTCCTGAGGACTAGTGCACCGTGTCGCTTAGGCTTTTACGCCTTGTTGTCAGAAGGGCCCTTTCGGCTTGTACCCATAGCAAGTTCATCATAAGAGAATCACGATATATTCGATATTTACGCAGGTTGATTTTAATTTATAACGGCTTCATCTAAAATTCCAAGTTCACGACAAAGAAAATTGAAGCGCTCTTCGGATAATGGTTTTGTGAAGAAGTCTGCTAACTGATGATCAGTGTCAATAAATTCTAAGTTAATCGTGCCATTTTGCTGATGATCACGCAAAAAGTGATGACGAATTTCAATGTGCTTCGTACGTGAGTGACAAATGGGATTCTTAGTCAGATTTATAGCACTAGTGTTGTCACAAAAGATTAGAATATGCATGAAAGATAAATTATAGTCTTCAAGGGTTTGCTTCATCCACAGAATTTGTGCACAACAACGCCCAACTGCGATGTATTCAGCTTCTGTTGTGGATAGTGCGACAGAATTCTGCTTCTTGCTAAACCAAGAGACTAAAGCTTTTCCTAATAAATGACACGTACCGCTCGTACTTTTACGGTCGACCTTGCATCCGGCGAAGTCAGCATCAGAGTAACCAATGAGGTCAAATGATGTTGACTTGGTATACCATAGGCCCACTGTAACCGTACCCTTAAGGTATCGAAAGATACGCTTAACCGCGGTCATGTGTGATTCCTTAGAATTTGCTTGATATCTAGCACACAGGCAAACGCTAAACATAATATCAGGGCGACTTGCAGTAAGATAGAGTAGACTGCCTATCATACCTCGATACTTACGTTGATCTACGTGTTTGCCACTATCATCTGGTTCAAGTTTGGTTGAAGTAGCCATAGGAGTGCTGATTGGTTTGACGTTGTCAAGGTCGAATTTCTTCAGCATGTCCTTTGTATACTTCGACTGACAGATGAAGGTTCCATTTGACATTTGTTTGACTTGCAGTCCAAGAAAGTAGTTGAGCTCTCCCATCATGCTCATCTCAAACTCGGTCTGCATACACTTGGCAAAATCTTGACAAAGAGTTTCATCAGTAGAACCAAAAATAATATTATCTACATATATTTGTACTAAAAGAATAGTGTCTTTGAAAGTTTTATGAAAAGTGTAGTGTCAATTTTCCCTTTTGAAAAACCTTTCTCAAGCAAGAAATTGCTTAGCCTTTCATACCAAGCTCTAGGGGCTTGTTTGAGGCCATACAGCGCTTTCTTTAGCTTGAACACGTAGTCGGGAAATTTGTGATTTTCAAAGCCAGGGGGTTGTTTTACATAAACTTCCTCCTTAATAAAACCATTCAAGAAAGCACTTTTAACATCCATTTGAAATAATTTAAAATTTTGAAAATTTGCAAATACACAAAGCATCCGAATGGATTCTAATCTAGCAACAGGAGCATACGTTTCATCGTAGTCGATACCTTCCTCTTGGTTGTATCCTTGGGCTATTAGACGAGCTTTGTTGCGTGTGACTGAACCATCTTCATTTACTTTATTTCTAAAAACCCATTTGGTACTAATAATCGAGTGATTAGCTGGTCTAGGAACGAGTTCCCATACTTGGCTCCTCTCGAATTGGTTGAGTTCCTCTTGAATAGCAGAAATCCAAAATTCATCATTGAAAGCTTCTGAAATGTTTTTCGGCTCAATTTGTGAAATAAAGGCAGTGCTAGCAATAGAGTCTCTTAATGATGATCTAGTAGTTACTCCACGTGAAACCTCACCAATCACCAAGTTTTCTGGATGTGATGGCTTGAAAGAGAATTTCTTTGGCAAGCCCTCCAGAGAATTGGTTTCGGTTGTGGTGTTCATTGGAGTAGAAGTTGATGGCTCAACATCATCATCAAGAGTAGCTGCTGTACTGTTATCTTCATCAAAAGTCACATTTGTAGACTCTTCCACAATTAATGAGCATTTGTTAAAAACTCTATATCCCTTGCTCTTGGCAGCATAGCCAAGGAAAATACCATCGTCAGCTTTGGCATCAAATTTGCCTAAGTTGTCTTTGGTGTTAAGGATAAAACATCTACAGCCAAAAACTCTAAAATAAGAAATATTTGGGGTTCTCCCAAACCAAAGCTCATAGGGTGTTTTCTTCGTAATAGGACGAATAAGTACCCTATTTAAAATGTGGCATGCTGTACTGACAGCTTCAGCCCAAAAGTATTTCGGAAGTGAAAACTTGTTCAACATGACTCTAGCCATATCGCCAAGAGTCCTATTCTTCCGCTCCACAACACCATTTTGTTGAGGAGTTCTTGGACAAGAAAACTCATGATCAAAACCATTTGAATCACAAAACTTTTCAAAATCAGAATTTTCGAACTCGCCTCCATGATCACTTCGGATACGAGTAATCATGTAGCCTTTTTCGTTTTGAACTTTCTTAACAAAAATCTTAAAAACCGAAATAGCATCACTTTTATTTGCAAGAAAGAAAACCCAAGTAAATCTTGAAAAGTCATCAACAATAACAAAGGCATAGAGTTTTCCACCAAGACTGGCTACTCTACTAGGGCCAAATAAATCCATATGGAGTAGCTGCAAGGGTCTAGTAGTGCTTACAGAGTTTATGGAATGAAAAGAGGACTTGGTTGCCTTATTCAACTCACATTCGGCACATACGGTGTCCTTTTTGAATGTGATGTCGGGCAAGCCTCTAACTAGCTTCTTGGTCGATAGCCTGGATATAGTATCCATATTGGCATGACCAAGACGCTGGTGCCATAATAACCGTTCATCTTTATGAGCATATAGGCATCTACCTGCATTGTTAGTATCTATAGACAAATAGAAAATATAAATATTATCCTCTCTTACCCCTTCAAAAATAATGTCTCCTGTTGACCTATCATAAATAAGGCATTTGTTTTGTCCAAAGTTAATGGCATATCCATGGTCAGCAAGATGACTGATACTGAGCAGGTTATGCTTTAACTCAGTCACTAGACAGACATCCTCTATTACGGGAGAGGAAGGATGACCAATATTACCATTACCTATAATATAACCTTTTAGGTTGTTGTCGAAGGATACATATCCTTCTCTCTTCATCGATAGTGATACGAAAAGATTTGCGTCTCCCGTCATATGCCGCGAGCATCCACTATTGAGAATCAACTTACTCTTAGTTGAGGAGGGAAGGTCCACCTACATCAAGAGTAGATGTGACCTTTGGTACCCAAGTTCTTGAGGGTCCTGAAAAGTTAGTTTTTGGAAACCATGCATATATCTTTCTATCTACTAATCTTCTAATTCTACATTGTGGTGAAATGTGTCCGTATAAACCACAATAAGTACATATAGCATTTTTATTTACATTAGGAGCATGCTGATGATGTCTATAAGCAGAGTAATGAGGAGAAGTGTGATGATATGTAGACTCAGCATGGTGATGATGACTATGTGGAGTGGCATGGTAATATTGTCTATATGGTATGGCATGATGATATTGTCTATATGGAATAACATGATGATTTCTATATGTAGAGTGATGTTGATTGTGTCTTTGTGCAACATGGTGATGATTGTATCTATGTGTAGCATGATGATTTTGTGACATATAATAATTATTTCTACGTGCATGTGGTTTGTGTCCTTTGTGAAAGTGTGTGTATATGTAAGCATGATTATGAGCAGCATGAGGATGACGTGGTTGACTAGTATGAGTGGTGTGTGTCTCATGTGATTGGGTTTGAGGTTGAGCAACCTGTTTTTCCAATTTAGTTTCTAGTTTCTTAGAGACAGCTTGCAATTCAGTAATCTTAGCATTCAAACCATGCATCTTAGTAATGGAAATCTTGTGTCTACTCTTTTCTTCTGCAAGCTCCGTGTTGAGTGTTGTGATTTTTTGTGTTTGTTGCTCAATACGTGCCTCGGCATCATATAAGCTTATTTTAAGCTTAGATACCTCATCAGTGACATCCGTGGGTGTAGTGTCTCTAATTTTATCAAGTAATAGAGAAAGTCTTTGTATTTCGACTTCATGACTTTTGATTTTGTCCTTGGCATGTTTGTATTTACCAATGACCTTTTTGTGATCACTAAGTAAATCGGTGAAAGCATCGCCAAGTTCATCAAAAGTAAAGTCGTTTCGTTTGATACCTTGTCGGACGTCGCCATTAGGCACACATTAACCGTATCTTGAGGATAGTTCTTTTCTTCCTCGGAGTCACTAGCTTCGCTTTCATGCCAAATGCTTGTGTTGGCATATTTCTTTGAGGAGGTCTTCTTGTATGGCTTCTCATAGCGGTTGCTCTTCTTCAAGAATGGACAATCTTTTCGGACATGTCCAGTCTTCTTGCAACCGTAGCAGGTTGGCTCTTCTTCACCATCTTCTTGTGGTTCCCTCTTTCTTCGATTGAAGTGAAGGAATTTCTTGAAGTTGCGGACCATAAGAGCTTGATCATCTTCTGAGTCATCATCATCCGTCTCTTCGGGTTCCGCCCTTCGTCGGTGAGCTTTGAGTGCGATCTCCTTAGCCTTAGGAGCATGCTCTTCGAAGTCCTTGAGGTCAAGCTCATGAGTCATTAGCTTTCCCATCAAGGTCTCCATGGACATGGTTGTGAGATCATTTCCTTTTATGATGGCTGTCACCTTATGGTTCCAAATTTTTGGTAGCCCCCTAAGTAGCTTGCAAATCTTCTCATGATTTGAATATTGCTTGCCGAGCGAAGACAGAGGGTTGATGATGTCGAGGAATCTTGTGAACATTTGCGTGATCGTCTCGTTTGGCTTCATCTTGAAAGCCTCGTATTCTTGAGTGAGACGACTTATCTTTGATTCCATGACTTGGGTGGTTCCTTCATGCGTCACTTCTAGAAGTCTCCATACTTCGTGAGATGTGGTGCATGTAGATACCCTGTTGAACTCATTCATGTCTATAGCACAGAATAAAGCATTAATAGCTCTTGCGTCTAGACTTGCCTGTTTTTTCTCCTCGTCAGAATATTTGTCATGTGATTTTTCAACAAGATCACCATTGACAACTATCTTGGCGGGCTTTTTGTAACCGTCAGTGACGATAGTCCACAGGTCAAAGTCTAGCGACTTGAGATAAAAGCTCATCCTTGTTTTCCAATACGTGTAGTTAGTTCCATCAAATAGGGGAGGCCTATGAGTGGACTGTCCTTCACCGTGATTGGAAATCAAGGATTGTGTGGTTGCCATGGATCAGCTCTAGGATGTAAGTCCTTGTAAAGAGAACAGAGCTCTGATACCAATTCAAGAACAGATGGCAACTCTAGAGGGGGGTGAATAGAGTTTATAGCAATAATAACCAATTAAAAAATCAACTCTTTCACAATCTAAAATTAATCAGAGTAAATACGGAAATAAATAAGAAGCAAGAGAGCATACGCAAACACAGCCGATTTTAACCTGATTTCCCTCGTGGAGGACTAGTCCAGGCCTGAGAACTCTAGCTCAGGATTAAATCCACTATTTGTGAAATAGTAGTTACACCCCGTGCCTTTTCTTCAGAAGAGCACGTCAACTTCTTACAATGGATCGCAGTGGCGATGCTTGGAATTTTCCAAGCTACTTCTTGAACTCTTGCACAAGACTCATAACTGAGAGATGCTCAGCACTCGAGACTTAGGAAACTTGTGGCTAGTAGATGAAGAAAGGTATGGCTTATATTGAGCTTAAGAGAGAAGAGAAGAGAAGATTGGATGATTGAAAATGAGAGAATTCTTGGCCTATTTATAGGGTTTTAACAGGCAGAATTCGGCCAGAATTCTGGTAGGAATTTTTAAATAATTGGCCGTTGGACAACTAGCAACCAGCCAGCCCTAAAAATTAGGGTGCTGATTTTTAGGGGACATAGTTCGGCCCGAACTCTGTGTGGAGGCAGAGTTCGGCCCGAACTCTGTCTCCAGAGCACAGAATGGGTCCAAAGGTCCAGTGGGCCGATTTTGGATGTGGAGCTTTATGGATTTGGATAGGTTATGGGTTGAGTCTCAAGAGCCCAGCATAACTCAGCTTACAATCATTCTAGACTCAATAAATATAAAAATATAGACTCGAAAAATGACTCGCATTTGCAAAACAGAGCTGTCGTCTGGCTTGAGCTGGATGTAGTCGTCGTGTGTCGTATTGAATTATCACAAGTATTATTTAGTCAATGTTATCAATATTTGGTTGACTGTGACTTTGTGTCAACAAGGTGTAGTGGGGCACAAGTGTGTGCCATGTGGGAGTATTTTCCTAGAAGTAAAAAAGATTAATTCCAACAAAGAAGTAAGTTAATTTTTGTTGTACGGACTCGGACTCGGACGCGGACTCCAGGAAGTCTCGTGCATGCATGGGAGTGTTCGGGGGGTAGGCGTGGACTGTCACTCGATCTATGCTGATTGTGGGATGATCTAAAATATCAAACTCTTTTTTTGAGTATTGGTATTTTTGTCCTACATCGGATAGGAGAAGAGGTGAAGTCTCACTCCACTCTATAAATAGAGCCCCTTGGCCTCCTTTGAAAGATGCACCAAGAAGAGAGTTAAGGGAGTCCATAAAGTCCAGGAAGCCCGTTCAAGTCTCAAATTTTGACTTACGGGCGTTCCAGAAGTTCTTCGAGAACTTGCTGGTTCCTGGAAGCAGATCGTGGTGGGGCAAGTCTTGCTTTGAGCAACGGTGATCTTAATCACCCCAGCAAGAACATTTTCTCTTCTTCTTTCTTCTTTCTTCTCTTTCATCTGAGTTGTAACTCAGTTCTGTCCGTCAGCAACTGCGATTGCGATGACGAACGTGAGATTTATTTTCTGATTATTGTGGCTTTTGTAATCAGATTCATATTATAGTGTTCCTCTTGGATCTCGAGAATTATCAGAAGGTGAACGTTTGTTGAACCTCTGATCTCGACATCGAGTCTACCATCTTTGATCAAGCCCCGGGACTAACACCTTATTGTTCTTCTTGTTCTTGTTCTTCTTTTTCTTCTTCTTCTTCTTCTTCTTCTTCTTCTTCTTCTTCTGCTCTACCTCCGGACGTCATCGAGCAGATATCACAACTTGTTACGACGATGACCACCTTGTTGGCCAATGTGGCAATGATACCTAATTCTATCAGCACATCGAGGCCACTATGGGACCATTGACAAACGTCATATCGATGATTTTTTATTTGAGATTTGTATTGTTGTTGTGATGTATGTACTCCCAACAATGTATTTATTATGGATGTTGTGTATATATTGACATTGGATTTATGTAGCATATTGTTGTTATGTTTATATATCTTTCATGGATTATTTATTAGTCTTTATTAGAATGTGAGTTTTATTCCTATTATATTATGTATGTGCTTCCATTGTGTGTTTTGTGCTGCTGAAGGTTCAATTGGACGAAAATTCTACGATGAATTGCGCTAGATGTGATTATTGTGATTAACAGACTACATAATGTGTATGTGTTGTGAGTGTTGTAATTTTTATTTTTTTTCAGTTCTATCCAGCTTAGCGACGGCTAGACGACGTCCATAGCCGTCGCTAACCTGAGAATTCTCGTGAGCGATCACTAGGTGACGTACTCCACAGCCCATGAGACGCATAGGCGACACATCAAGCAATCGCACAGCCATCGTCTAGTGAGTATCAAAAACTAGTTTCAGTATCGGTAACCCAAAATACGTCGTTCGTACGTCACCAATTATATGCCATATATGTCGCTTGTCCGTCGCAGACTAGTCGTTTAATCCAATGGAGAGTTGGTTGCTACTGCGTCGCTAAGCCGATGCCAAACAAGTCCGTTGCTAGTTAGACAACAAGTCATCGCCACATAGTCAAAAAGTCATCGAGGTTCGACTATCGACGATGGAAGAAGATAGTGATGGGATATCTACTGATACCCAGATCTGCCCTATATCCATCGCCAAGACGCTGCTAATCCTGTTTAGTGGCATCTCGACAATGGATCCGTTCGTCACTAAAGTCATGTATTTTTGTAGTATGATAGATCAAGAATTCTATGTTTTAAGGGAAACTTTTGTCTTTTTCGACGAGAGATCTACTAGAGGTTGCACAGATGTAGTATATCTGAGGAGGATGCCTCAAAATAAAGGGTGTTTAAAATGAAGGGTACACTCATGCTTATAGGGTACTCTCAAAACCTCTCTCAATTTTCTAAACTTGCCAAACTCTTTCAAATGTATAGGAGGTCATAGCCTATTTATAGGCTAAAAAGGGGAATCTTCATCTCCCAACATAATTGCAAGATTTATGCGAGCCATGTGCCTTGAATGATTAACATATGACAGTCGGTCCATGTGTTGATTGCTGAATTGGTGCTCGAAGAATTTATGCAACTATTTGACGGATTGTGTGCTCAGCCAATCAAGTGATTTTTTAGAAGAGTCAGCCAATCAAGTACTTACTTTGACAATAATACTGTCAATTTTAGAAGAGGCTTACAGCGAGTCATGTACTAACAACCATCAGAGCCATCAAGATGCATACGTAAAATAGTCTTTATGCAAGACCTATGCTTTGTTATTTGTACGAAACGTATTTTATGCAAGCTTTGTTCTGTGTGAAGACCCTTTCATCATTTATGCGAGGCAACCCTTATGCGAGGCTTGCTTCCTTGGGTCTGAAGCTTCATCCACTATTTGTACAGGGCAATATTTATGAGAGGTGTGCTTTCTTTGTTTGAAGCTCTATTCATTATTTTCGCAGAGCACCCTTTTTGCAAGGCTAATGCCACTGGCAATCTATCAGTGTTATGGTCAAAGAGGGTGGCTTGCATTTATTACACTATGAAGAGACAAGGTTACATGGCTCTTTTTGGTTTGATGATGTCTGCCGGAGTATTAATTGTAATGGAAAAGGCGGCTGCCACGTGGTTGACGCCATCCGGTCATAAAATGCATTCTAGTAAGTGCTCAACCCATATGGCCTCTGACTCCTCGTCTGTTATGAGCGTGTCTTTGGAAGAGAACATTCTTTTGTAATTGGCACACCGATTGCGACATCATAAATGATGCTCCAGGGATATTTGTCACCTCTACGCAAGGATTTGATCATTTCTTTCTACGAGCATACTTCCATAAGAAGGCTTTGTGCGAGGGCGACCACTTTCTACTGAGCATGTTATGCGAGGGAATTTTAGACAAGATTTGTGTGTTACTCCCTTTATGCGAGGGTAACCTGTTTCTTCCTTTGAGTAGGATTTTATGCTAGGTAGACTTTATGCGAGGTCTTCTTTTTCTTTTCTTTTTTCATGGCTCTACAAAGGGAGTCACAATAAATAAGAGATCTGATTTGAGCTAAGTACAATAATGCAAATGTTGCACTTAGATATAACACTTCTCGTCTTATTTAGGACTTATTGGGTCTTGTTCAACATCTAGAGAATATTGATTATGGATGTACTCGAGGATTTTTCTTTGTCCAAATTAAACCGACATAACACCTTCTGAGTATAACCTAATTAGTGAACCAAAACACTAAGTTGTAGGCCTAATCAAAATATGGTTTTAATTCCTAAGATCCTCCATCTCAAATTCTAACTTCAGGTGCGAGGCAGTTTTCTCAAGCTCATTAGGAGTTCCATTGATATTTATGTCATCGACAAAGACTACTAGAATCGCAAATCCCGAATGTGATTTCTTGATAAACACATAAGGGCATACTTCATTATTCATATATCTTTAGCTTATCAAATATTCACTTAGACGGTTATACCATATATGCCTGAATTGTTTCAATTCGTAAAGTGAATGTGTCAACTTGATTAAGAAGGTGTTCTAGGGTCTAGAACTACTTGTAGTAGTGAGACGAAGTCCTTCAGGGGTATTCAACTTCTCATATAGATACGATGTAACTATATCCGTTAGCTAAATTTTCGAAAACTACTAAACTGACTAGATAAAGGAACATAGTGTCATGCTTCAATTCTGTCGAATCGATAAGTCGATATTTGACGTAATATCGTACAAACCTAAGTTGTGCTTGTACAAGGTGCGCTCGTGTACATTTATAAAATAATTATTTTTGTAGAAGTTTGTAGCAAATAAAACAGAAAAATCGAATAACATAATATAGAAGAAATAACTCTTTATTGATAATTTACAACGAAAACATACTCTCTCAAACAACCAAATAAAAAAGTGCCAAACTTGACTTACAATTTTGAAACAACAAAATATAATACATCGTTCCATATCATATCCCTTTTCTAACAATAAAGTAATATTACTGTTCAAAAACATTCACTTGACGCCTCTCCTCCAAGTTGTGCACCTGCAACTATTACTCTTTTTCCGCTTCACTCTTGGCATTGGTAAGGATACGAAGAGCCAAGTTCACTCTTGCTAAGCTGCAACAAGAAACAGAGGAACGTTACAAGAATTAAATCCGGTCTAAACAGCAAAACAAGAGGACTAATGGGCAGAGACGAACTGTCGTTGGTAGAGGTTGGCTGGTTGGTGGAACCAGACTGTCCCAGAAAACAGGATCAGGATCCACCGGATTCCAACTGGTCCTCGACGGCTCGGACTGAAGAGGAGCCAACGTGTACGGGGTTCTTTGGCCAGACATCTCGCTCAAACCCATGGTAACTCCAACTGACCTATCGATATCGAGTCCGACACCTCCATCAAACAATAGAGGAGGTACAGAACAATCCTTCTTCTCGGAAAACTTGTCTACAAAGTTTTTGAAGGCCATGGACTTTGCTAAGATACTGGATGCAGACAACCCTCTTGAAAGGGGTGGCTTCCCTTTCTGAGGAAGGCCGAGAGAGGGCAACTGGTACGGCTCTGTTGGCTGATCTGACGTACATTCTAAAGCTCGGAGCTCTCTGCGGAAATCTTCCTCTGGTTCCGTTGGGCGTGACTTTTTCGGCAACCACCACTTGATATAAGGTGTCAGATCTATCTTTCTTTCCACGCTAAACCCGACGGCAGCATATTTTCCTTCTGTAGTTGCATCCATACCTGTACAAAAACACATTATTAACCAATCTGGTGTTTTATCTGCAAGGTTATAGATAACTTAGTAGTCGAGTCTGCTGCATTTCAGTAACAGGCGCATATATGCTTTGTACAGTTGAAGTTGTTGAAGTATCCACTCCCTAGCATCTGACCGAAAGATGTTTCCCATCGAGTACCTTGAGGCTGTCTGAAACAAAGCACAAAGTATCTTGAAAATTAGAAGAAAATAGGTTGACTAGAAACTAATTTCTAGGTCTACTACTCCGAAAAGATTAGCTTCCAGTGTTAAAAAATAAAATTTTGAGTTATAAAGTCTACAAGCCGACAATATGTCCTAAAGAACATTTATACATCAGAAACATGCAAGGCTCATATTAGTACCTAGAAATTCCTCGACATTTAGGGAACCCTCTTGAGAAAGCGCTGCTTTTTCTGCAAGTTTCAACCATTATATGTTAGAATTGAGGGAAGATGGCACTCCTAACACTTCATACTATAAATAGAGAAGCATGCCTTCTAAGAGACACAAGATAATCTTCCTTTGATAACATCTGCATCTCTTCAAGATCTCTTGCGTAGTCGCTAACCTAAACAAGGAATTAGTAAAAAAAAAATTTCCTCAGGAAATGCAGAATCAACTAGCAATCTGTCATGAGCTAGATGTACACAAGTAACAAAAATAAATTGAAATTACCATATTTAGTTAGTAATCAAGAAAACTAAGAGCCTAATTTCCACATTACATTGACAAAAAAAATGTATTAACGGGACATTGTGCCTTCATAACTGGTAGGGGGTGTCTTCAATTCAATCCCAATTAAATCATATGGTCCTCAAAGTCAGTTTAACCACACCAACAAAAGGATCCTTCTGATGCAAACTTTTTTGGTGTGTATATCATTTCATGTATCCGAAATTAAGTTGAGGGTATTTTTGGTATTTTGTCCATTACTTGTCATTACTAGTTTAGGGGTTTTTTTTTTGATGCAAAGGGATATTTATTGGAATAAATCAAACTTCACCATTACAAGTAGCAAAAAGAAGGTCCTGAGCTAACGCCTGGTTGATGCAATCAGGCAGGGAGTCGAAAAAAGAAGGAAAAGAAGAATCTGGGGCAGTCTTAGCCAAGGCATTTGCGGCTTCATTTTCCATTCGTCTCACAAAGGTGAACTTGAGATTGCAAGGACTCGGAAGCTCCGGGAGGATATCATTGTATATATCTGCAAGTCTCCAAGGAAGGATATTCCTCTCCCCCTTGAGTAATCTGATGGCATTGATGGAGTCTCCTTCGATCACCACTGGCCTGTCTTGGAATTTTCTCGCGAGGATGATCCCGGTGCGGATTGCTTCCAGCTCAGCCCACAAGCTAGTCTCCGATCTGAATGACGAAGACAATGAGCTCGATGACCAGGTCTGACCTGCAAGGAATACACCCGCATGATCTCTAGCAATGGCTGCCGCGGCTATGGTTGAATGAGCGCATGCGCCATCAACATTGATTTTAACGACGTTGATGTTGTTGGTGCTCTTGCTCCTTGACATGAAGAGAGCTTGCTCTCAACATGCTTTGTAAAGTTTAGTCCCACATTGGAAAAGCACTATGAGTTATCTCAACATATATATGAGTATGTGTTTTTAGGATATGCACATGGGGTGGTGACCCTAAGGAGGGAACCATGTGGGTGATTTTACTAAGAGGTAAGGATAAGGCTCCAAGAAAAGCATTCATGCTTTTTGCTCTTGGGAAATTAATTTCCATTGGGGCTAAGCCCCTTAGCCACTCGGACTCGGACTCATGGGCTCATGAGGCGTAATGTGGCGTTTTGTTGGCGCACTTTGCACTTAGCATCGTCGCTAGGCGCATAGTGCGCTCGTTGCGCGGCCCAGTTGTGCGCCGCGGGTGCGCGAGGTACTCGAGTGCGCCAGTTGCGCCAGTGCGCAAGTTGCGCCACAGCGTGCGCAGTGCGCGCAATGCGGATGTCCTCATTCAAACTGATCCGTAATATGCGATAACTGATCCTGAAATAGTGGATCTGACGTTATTTCGTGGCGCACATTGCGGATCTGAGCGGTTATAGCAATAGCTATATATTCAGGGCCTCACTTCTCTCTCGTGAGATAGAGTATTATCATTCTGAAAATTCCAGAAAGAGAGAAGAGAGAGTTCCTCGAGCCACTGGAGTTCCAGCACATTCGACAGCAACTCGAGTATTCTTTTTCTGTCCTTGTCGTTCCGAGCAGTCCATCTTAGAGCATTTTTCCAGAGCGTTCCAGAGTTCGCTCGAACTTGCTGGTTCCTGGAAGCTAACCGTGTGGGCGGATCTAGCTTTGAGCACTGATATTTTTAACACCCCAGCAGGACACCACCTTTCCATCAATCGCCTGTCACCTTTACTGTTGCCTTTAGCATTTCGATTAGTACCTTCTTTTTAGAAGCACTGCTATCGTTTGCTACGTATACGAAATCTTCTTAGATTTTCGTATTCCAGAATCCTTCTAGGATCTCTGGTTGTGCACCTTCCTAGAAGTGTTGCATTGGAACGTTGTTCTTACAACTGTTTCATTCGGTTTTCCATTGAAAATTTTGTGCCCCGGTTCTAACAATCTCAAAGCTAGACCAGCACAATGGAAAACTCTCGTGCCTCTCTCCTCGATACCAGCTTTAACAAACTGAAGAAGTTCGACGGAAAACACTTTCAAATATGGAAGAAAAAAATCACCCTCAATCTACAACTGGTGGACATCGATCATGTGCTGATTGAGACTGAACCAACGATTCCAGAAGGACCGACGACTCCAGAAGGTGGTACAGCAGATGCCATTGCTGCTGCACAAGTCAAATTGACCAAATGGAGAAGGGACAATAGCCTTTGTAGGCTATTGATTCTGAATGCAATGGAGGACTCCCTGGCAGAGTCATACTCCAAGAATCCTTCTGCCAGGGATATCTGGGAGTCCTTGGAAAAGCTGTATGAAAATGACGACAATAGATCAAAAATCTTCATCGTCGAGAAGTATCACAAGTGGCTCTTCGAAGACGAGAAGGCAATGCTACCTCAGGTAAAAGAGTTCTTGAAGCTGCGCCAGAAGCTAGAAGACGAGAAAATGTCGCTCGTCGACAAGTTTGTCGTTGGAGGGATTATCTCTAAACTTTCCGCAGGATGGAGTACATTCTATGCAAGAATGCACCGGAAGAAGCTGGATATTAGCTCGGAAGATCTCATTCAAGAGATCCATGTTGAGGACGAGATGCGTTCTCAACAGAAGATGGACACTCTGTCCAAACAGTTGGCCAAGGCCAATCTGGTGCAGACAAGAGAGCCCAAGGGGAAGCAGGTAGCTTCTCATCACAAAAAGAAGGATTCCACTAATCTGAAAGTGAAGGGTCCTTCATTCAAGCAACAGAAGTCCAAGTCCCACGTGACTTGCTTCAATTGTGGCAAGAAAGGCCACTACAAGAGTGAATGCAAATCCAAGTCCAAACAATCAGAGAAAGGTGAGCCTAGTAAGGTTTCTTTGGTTTCTAACCTCGTTGCTATGATCGCTCAGGTCACAACTGTGGGGGCTGACTCTGACTGGTGGATAGACACCGGTGCGACTTGACATGTCTGTTCTGGGAGGGAATGATTCGTCACGTACCAGCCAACTTCTGAGAAGGTTGTCATGGCGAACCAGGCCCAAGCTGAAGTTCTGGGGATCGGGACTGTGGAGCTGAAACTCACTTCCGGAAACACTCTGACGCTCCAAGGAGTAAAGCATGTTCCGGTGATTGCCAAGAACCTGATCTCTAGGAGTCTGTTTACCAACGCAGGCTTGAAGATGGACATCAATGCTGGTCAGATGGTGATGTCCAAGAAGGAAACATACTTCGGAAAGGCTTATCAAACCGAAGGGATGTTTAAAATTCAGCTTGTAAACCAGTCTAATGAAATTAATGCAATCGCTCTTTCTGATTACTCTCTTGAGTTGTGGCATAATAGGCTAGGACATGTTCATTGTAAAAGAATAAACAAAATGTCTAGTCTAGGACTTATCTCCAAGTGTGGGGGTAAGGTAGAGAAATGTGAAGTATGTGCTCAGACAAAGATCACTAGAAAACCCTTTCACCGGGTCAATCGAAGCACAGATCTTCTGGAGTTGGTTCACTCCGATATCTGTGACTTCAAACAATTCTCTACAAAAGCCGGGATGAAGTATTTCATAACCTTCATTGATGACTTCTCTAAATACGCATTCGTCTACTTGCTCAAATCCAAAGACGAAGCATTCGAGAAGTTCAAGGAGTTCAGGGCCGAAGCTGAACGGCAAACTGGACAACAACTCAAGAGGTTGAGAAGTAATCGAGGCGGAGAATATCGGTCTCATAAATTCGCATCGTTCTGCAAAGAACATGGAATCATCTGCGAGACTACTTCTTCGTATTCTCCTCAATCTAACGGAGTATCAGAGAGGAAGAACCGAACGTTGACAGAAATGCTGCACTCAATGCTGCTAACTGCAGGCCTTCCAAAATGCTACTGGGGAGAAGCTGCATTAACAGCCACTTTCATTCTGAATAGAGTGCCTTATGCAACTTCTGACATAACTCCTTATGAACTCTGGTTCAAAGTCAGACCTAACTTGAATGTCATTCGAGTGTGGGGGTGTCTGGCTTATGTGAAGCTCCCAGATCTGAAGATTCAAAAGCTGGGGACAAGGACTACGAAGGCAATCTTCTTGGGGTATGCCGAGAAGAGTGATACTCGGAGATTTCTTGATATTGAGTCAAATCATATCATCGAATCTCGCGATGTTGAATATTTTGAAGACAAGTTTGCAAGAGATAAAAATATTGTTCTTCCAGATATTCCGGAGAATGATGTAGGTGCAAATGAGACTGAGATCTCATATGAGCCAGTAGTCCAAGATGAAGTTGTTGGTGGAGAAACAACAATTGAACTAGAACTCGCTGAGCCGTCGACGAAGTGAGCAAGGAGACCGAAGAGCTTCGGAGATGACTTCGTCACCTATCATATGGAAGCAGATCCGCTTACCTATGATGATGCGATGAAGACCAGAGATGCTATCTTCTGGAAGGAGGCAATAGACAATGAAATTGACTCAATTACCTCCAATAACACATGGGTGTTAGTTGATTTACCCAAAGGAGCAAAACCCATCAAATGCAAGTGGATCTTCAAGAAGAAGATGAAAGTTGATGGAACCATTGACAAGTTCAAGGCCAGGCTAGTGGCCAAGGGGTTTTCTCAAAAGCAGGGAATCGACTACTTTGACACATGCTCCAGTAGCACGGATAACAACCATCAGATTGTTAATTGCCCTTGCGGCAATACACAAACTGGTGATACACCAGATGGATGTAAAAACAGCATTCCTGAATGGCGAGCTGACCGAGGAGATTTATATGCAATAGCCAGAAGGATTTGTCGTCAAAGACCTAGAAGACAAAGTCTGCAAGTTATTAAAATCTTTATACGGCTTAAAGCAAGCTCCCAAAATATGGCATGAGAAGTTTGACAAAGTTCTAAGGTCAAACGGCTACAGGGTCAGCGAAACAGACAAGTGTGTCTATACTAAATTTGCTGACGAAAGAGGAGTCATCGTTTGTCTGTACGTGGACGACATGCTAATCCTAGGTACGAATATAAGCTGTGTCACTGAGACAAAGAAGTTTCTCTCGACAAAGTTCAGTATGAAGGACTTGGGGGATGTTGATGTTATCTTGGGACTCAAGATCATCCGGACAGACACTGGATTGGCTCTGTCACAATCTCATTACATAGAGAAGATGCTCACTCGATACGGGTATCATGATCTTCCTATAATTGATACGCCATACCGAAGTGATCAGAAGCTGGAACCAAACTCGAAGGAAAGCGTCAGGCAATTGGAGTACGCTAGCATCATCGGAAGTTTGATGTACGCTACTACTGCCACTATGCCTGACATAGCTTTCGCTGTGGGAATGCTGAGTCAATTCATGAGCAATCCAGGCGTTGAGCACTGGAAAGCTGTGAAGCGTGTTATGAGATATCTCAAGAAGACTCAGACATATGCACTGCACTTCAGCGGAGAGCCGCCGGTAGTAGAAGGCTTCAGTGAAGCCAGCTGGTGCTCAGAGTTAGAGAGCGAGAGGTCCACTGGTGGATTCATTTTCACAATGGGTGGAGCTGCTATATCGTGGAAGTCGAAGAAGCAGACTATGCTCTAGCGGTCTTCTATGGAATCTGAGTTCTTTGCACTTGATAGCGCAGCAGATGAAGCAAAATGGCTTCGGGAGCTCATGTATGATCTTCCAGTGGTTGGAGCGCAGATACCGGCAATTTCGATATACTGCGACAACCAAGCGACTGCGGCGGTGGCATCAAATGATCTCTTCAACGGAAAGAAGAGAACTGTGCGGTTAAAGCACAGGACAGTGAACGATCTCATAAAGAGAGGTGTCATTGCAGTCATCGATGTTCGGAGTCAGGAGAACTTGGTAGATCCGTTCACGAAGGGCCTCAAGCGTTAGCTGGTTGAACACACAACAGGAAAGATGGGCTTGAAGGCATTCTGATAGTATGTTTTTGTAATCCTACCATAAAGTTTTATGTTATTAGTTCAAAGAGAAATCTACTAGACATCTAACTTTCGATTCAAGGGAGGACCACTGACTGGAAAACTATCAGTTAACAGTGGGTACTTGTTCTTAGGAACATGGAAGGGTTACGAACCCATAACCACTGTTGTCTACTATGTGTTTTCTGCGGAAAATGGATCCTGTGTTGAGGTTGGCTTAAATGTCTTAATAAGTTCTCAGGCAGAGTGAATGCCTGGTGTGCTTTACAGGTAGCATGGTAGCGCAGCACTACAAGGAGTAAAACTCTATGCTACAGTGGGATGACTCCACCATGAGGTTCCCAGGTAGGGGTAATGCCTCGGCTTTGCAAGCCAAGTCATAGCGGCGTAGCACCGCAAATAGGCAGGTAGCCAAATGCTGTATAATGAAATTAAAGAGTTGTAGACAGCACTACAAAGGGGAGGATGATCCCATGTTACAGTGGCACGACACCACGATGAGGTGCCCGGGTAGGGGTAAAGCCTCGTCCTTGCAAGCCATGTCATAGCGACGTAACACCGCAAGGAAGCCTTAGGCTTCATGCTGGGTAGAATGGCACTACAAAGAGGCTGTGACCTCATGCTGCAGTAGTATGACACTACGATGAAGTTCCCAGATAGGGGTAATGCCTCGGTTTTAGGCCATGTCATAGCGGCGTAGCACCGCAAGGAAGTGCAAGGCTTCATGCCATGTCTCTTTAATAAAGAACTTACCTATAGTGTATGGAAAGAGAGATCAGGCCGTCTCTTGAGGGTAAACTTGTAGACGCCTAAAATTATACACTGAAACCAGGCTGGCACAAGGCCTTTAATGTGCAGTCAGAAGCACATGTAACTATACTTTGTGAGTGAAAAAAATTACAATTGTGGTGCAGAATTCAAGACATAGTCCATTCTTGTACCACACTGTTATTTAACCCATGCGGAAAGATTCAAGTCGTCAACGACATCTATCCTAATGCAAAATGGATAGTTACTGTGGGGAACGCTCAACCCTAGACACATATATATGATGAGATATGTGGGAGATTGTTGGTGCTCTTGCTCCTTGACATGAAGAGAGCTTGCTCTCAACATGCTTTGTAAAGTTTAGTCCCACATTGGAAAAGCACCATGAGTTATCTCAACATATATATGAGTATGTGTTGTTGGGATATGCACATGGGGTGGTGACCCTAAGGAGGGAACCATGTGGATGATTTTACTAAGAGGTAAGGATAAGGCTCCAAGAAAAGCATTCATGCTTTTTGCTCTTGGAAAATTAATTTCCATTGGGGCTAGCGACTCGGACTCGGACTCGGGCTCATGGGCTCATGAGGCGTAATGTGGCGTTTTGTTGGCGCACTTTGCACTTAGAACGTCAACATCGTCGCTAGGCGCATAGTGCGCTTAAGTTGCACTCGTTGTGCGAGCCATTTGCGCAGCCACGTTGCGCGCCCACGTTGCGCAGCCCAGTTGTGCGCCCAGGTTGCGCAGGGTGCGCTGGGTTGCGCGGGGTGCGCGCGTGCGCGGGGTGCGCAAGGTGCTCGAGTGCGCCAGGTGCGCCAGTTGCACCAGGTGCGCAAGGTGCGCCAGTTGCGCCAGTGCGCAAGTTGCGCCAGTTGTGCCACAGCGTGCGAAGTGCGCGCAATGCGGCTGTAGGCGCGCGCGCAACTCGTTCATTGGCGCAATGCGCACTGGTAGTGGCTGTCCTCATTCAAACTGATCCGTAATATGCGATAACTGATCCTGAAATAGTGGATCTGACGTTATTTCGTGGCGCACATTGTGGATCTGAGCGGTTATAGCAGTAGCTATATATTCAGGGCCTCACTTCTCTCTCGTGAGATAGAGTATTATCATTCTGAAAATTCCAGAAAGAGAGAAGAGAGTTCCTCGAGCCACTGGAGTTCTAGCACATTCGATAGCAACTCGAGTATTCTTTTTCTGTCCTTGTCGTTCCGAGCAGTCCATCTTAGAGCATTTTTCCAGAGCGTTCCAGAGTTCACTCGAACTTGCTGGTTCCTGGAAGCTAACCGTGTAGGCGGATCTAGCTTTGAGCACTGGTGTTTTTAACACCCCAGCAGGACACCACCTTTCCATCAATAGCCTGTCACCTTTATTGCCGCCTTTAGCATTTCGATTAGTACCTTCTTTTTAGAAGCACTGCTATCGTTTGCTACGTATACGAAATCTTCTTAGATTTTCGTATTCCAGAATCCTTCTAGGATCTCTGGTTGTGCACCTTCATAGAAGTGTTGCATTGGAACGTTGTTCTTACAACTGTTTCATTCGGTTTTCCATTGAAAATTTTGTGCCCCGATTCTAACAGATGTTTGGTGGTGTCCAACGGACAGGCGCGGTGGCTGCCTCCCTCAAATTGATCAAACCTGGTTCACCACTAATAGGGTTTTGTGGAGCGTGTAAATAGACCACATCTTATTTGTAGAGGGTAGTCATTATTTATACTTTTATACACAATAGTGAATGCTCTATGCTCTGTCGGTTATTTTCTCTCGTTTAGGGTTCCCACACTAAATTTCTTATGTTTACGATTGTTCAATCTTAAGTCTATGTCCGTACTATCTATATGTTTTATATCTGATCTATCCCTAACAAACTATTCAAATTTTCAGGTTCAGATTTTGTTTAAGATCAAACTTTGGAGATGACGTCACACACTGAAGATCTAGAAGTTCACAGGGAAGAATAGCTTCAATATGTAGTGCATCAAGATGCACGCTTTGTTGAAACAACAAGGACACTGGATGCCTCTATCCGACAAGATGCCGATGGCGATGTCTCAGGAGGATTGTCATAAGCAAGAGATGAAAGCTCATGCAACTATTCAGTTGTGTCTACCAGCTGAAATAGTCTACGAAGTCGCCAACGAGGAAATGACATCAGCTATCTAGTTTAAGTTGGAGAATTTGTACATTACAAAGTCTTTAAACAACAAGCTCTATCTGAAGCAGCACCTATTTTCTCTACGGATGAAAGAAGGCACGTCTATCAAGGAGCATCCGGACGATCTGAACACTATTCTGATAGAACTCAAGGGCTTCGAGGTAATTGTTGAGAACAAGGATGATGCCCTAATTTTACAATGTTCTTCACCACCATCTTCCTAACAATTGTCCATTATGAGAAAGGATACTAGGGAACTCCTTCATCAGGTGTCAGAAACTAATGATGACAGTCAGGAAGAAGGTTTGGTGGCAAGACATCATAGGCGAGGCCGTAAAAAATGGTAGCAATTATAACCAAAAGGGAAAGTTCAGATCAATATTCAAATACAAGGATGACAAGATTTATTGTCGTTATTGTAAAAAGTAGAGACATGAAATATACATGGACAAAGAAGGAGAAGAAAGAGAATAAAGCAAAGGGTGAGTAGTTCATTTGTTGCTGATGTGGCAAAGACTGAGTGTTCCGATGAGACCGATTGGTCCTATCACTTGTATCACCTGTAGATCATGAGAGATTGTCGGACAAATAGGTGTTCGATTTAGAGTGACTTATCATGTGTCTGAACCGTAATGGATTCGCCATGTATGATAAGATGGATGTTAGAAACGTCTTGATGGACAATACCATGCCCGTGCAAGACGGTCGGGATTGCCGAAGTTTGTATCAAGATGCATGATGGCATTCTCTGAATACATACCAACGTTCTATACATCCCTGACCTGAAGACTCATTGGGTGTTCTGGATTTCCGAGGTTACAGGTACTTCATTAAAGGTGGAGTTTTAGGAGTCTCCAGAGGTGCTTTAGTGGTGATAAAGGAAGTCAAAGAAAAAAAAAGTATCTGCATCTTGTGCGGTAAGACGGTCACAGGATCGACAGCAGTATCGTCCACCGACTAATGTGAAATGGAGTTGACCAAGTTGTGGCATATGAGGCTTGGTCACATGTTAGAAAAATGCAAGGCTACTTAGCAAGCAACACTTGCTCGACTGCCACTAGGTAGCGCCAGTCAACCTTTGTGAACATTGTATGTTTGGCGAGCAGTGCCAAACTCAGTTTTCCAAGGCAGTGCGTCGGACCAAGTCGACGCTTGACTACATCCACTAGGTGACTGGGGTCCATCTTCTGTTTCATCGAAGGGCGGCGCACGATAGTTTCTCTCATTGATCGATGACTACTCAAGGATGGTTTTGATCTCCATCTTGAAGCAAAAGAACGGTATGTCCAAGACCTTTAAGCAATGAAAGGTACCGGTAAAGAATCAGATCGGAAAGAAAATCAAGCGCCTCCGTACTGACAGTGGCATGAAATTATGTTATAACAAGTTCAGGATACATGCATTGCAAGTCATCCTACTATGAAAGAGACTCCACAGCAAAATGACGTGGCAGAACATATGAACCGTACTTTATTAGAGACGACTTGATGCATGCTCTCAATATTTGGTTGTCTTGCATATTAGAATGTTAGTGAATAAAAGTTTGAAGAAAAAGCAAAGAAGGGGATATTTTTAGGTTACGGAGCATGTACAAAAGGCTATAAAATTTGGGAAGCGAATTCTAAGGTACTCAGTGGGAAGTGGAACATAACGTTAGATAAGAAATCCATACTTCATTCGAGACGAGAATCGGAGGTGTCTGTAGGGACGCTAGCAAAAAGGTTTGACATGACTTCATTATTGCCGATTCAGGTAAAGGCACATGGCACAAATCCACAACCACAGTAATAACAGCTGCAACATTCACCATACAGCATCCCACGGATCGTCCGTGTTGACAAATTCGTGCTCTTCGAAAATATGGTTACGAAGACCTGGTAGCATACGCATTCAGTGTAGCGAAGGAGGTGGAGTCTTCGAAGCCCTCTACGCATTCAGTGTAGCGTTGACAAAATCCAGTCAGTTGATTGCGGAGTTGGGTGAAAAGATAGTCTTTTACAATAATCAAATTTGGAAGCTCGTGCTACAGCCAGCATGAAGGAAGATCGTAGGCTACAAAAAGGTATACAAGAAGAAATTGGAGTTCTCAAGTAAAGAAGCGACAAGATACAAAGTTCGTTCATTAGCTAAAGGCTACACTCAGAGATAAAGCATAGATTACAACGAGATATTCTCTCTCGTTGTGAGACACTTCTGTCCGGGTGCTACTAACTATGGTAGCACATCAGGGTCTTGAGCTCGAATAGCTTGACGTGAAGATGATATTTTTTCATGGAGAGTTGAAAAAGAATATTGTAATTAGTCAACAAGAGGAGTTCCCCACATTCACAGTAAGGAGGATCATGTTTGTAAATTGGAAAGTCCTTATACGGATTGAAGCAATCGTCAAGGCGGTGGTACAAGCATTTTAATCGGTTTATGATAGAGCACAACTACATAAGGAGTTTATATCATAGTTATGTTTGCCACAAGAAGATTGATGATGGTTCGTATATCTATTTACTCCTTTACGTATACGACATGCTCATCGCAGTTCAAGTCAGAAATTCAAAAGTTGAAGGTGCTACTCAGTTTTGTGTTTAATATAAAAGACCTTGGGACATCAGAAAAATCTTGAAGGGAGATCACGACGAATCACAAGTAGCATAGAATCTTCTTGTCACAAGAGAGCTACATTGATTAGATTTTGGAGAGATCCAACATGTCTAATGCGAAGCTTGTGGGTACTACACTAGCTGGATACTTTCGTCTTTCAGACGCATACAAACCTTTCAGAATCCCACAAGGATCACATATTTCAAGTCTCATATGTTAGCGCAGTAGGAAGCCCGAAGAACGCTATGGTGTGCACTTGTTCTAATATTGCACACGCAGTCTGCGTAGTCAACAGGTTTATGGTCAAAAAAGAAAGTCACATTGAAAAGTGGTCAAGTGGATATTTTGATATCTGAAAGGAAAGACAAAGGTGGGACTTGTTCATGAAGGAGGAGATACTTCTTTCGAAGTAGTTAGATACCCTGACTAGGACTATGTGGACGATCTTAATAGAAAGAGATCAATCACCGACTGAGTCTTTGACAAGATTTGTTGCAGTTGGAAGGCTGTAGTACAATTTCCAGTTGCTTAGTCCACCATGGAAGCGGAGTACATGACAATAACGAAAGCAACAAAGAAAGACATCCGGTTAAAAGGATTTATAAGCAATCTCAGATTTAATCAGGAGCAGGCCATTATGTATAGCAAGCGATAGTCAAAATACGTTACTTGGTAAAGGATTTATGTGTTTCACAATCGGACGAAACATATCAACGTAAGATACCACTTCCTCCATTCGGAGAAGTGGATCAAGATTCGCTACCAAGAACAATCCAGTTGATATGCTCACAAAGTCGGTACCCACTCCCAAGTTCAAGCATTGCTTTAACATGCTCAATGTATTGGAACTAGCCCCGTGCGGGACGTATGGACAAAAGCAGGGTCTCATATTCACGTCAAGGATTCAATCCAAGGTGGAGTTAGGGAATGTCTTGAATCCCCATTAAATCATTTGGTCCCCAAAGTTTGCTTATCTACACCAGCGAAGGACCCTTCAGAAGCAAGTCTGGCGAGCCTATTACTTATACTAACTAGTTTAGGATTTTTGTGGAGCTTATAAATAGCTCACATCTGATCTGTAGGGGGCAATCCTCATCTATACTCTTCTCCACATGGTGAATTTTCTTCCGTCGATAATTTTATGCCGTTTAAGGGTTGCATCTTAAATATCTTGTGTTTGCGATTGTTCGACCCTAAGTTTATGTGCGTGTCATCTATTTCTTCTATTCTTTGGTCTATCCATAACTATGTGTCACGTGTACGTGATACCAAAATTCAGTCCATAATATTTTTTCTAAAGCTACAGTAGTTTTATGATCTGATTTTGACTAGCTTAGGTTCAAGCTAAAGTACAGTCCTTAACGTGATCACATAGTAAAGACCACATAAAACACTAATATTTTGTGATGGGTGGGCGTATCAAACATAAAAGAGTTCCTCTATCTGGATTTCTCTCACAGGAAAGTTAATGAGTGTTCCAGCACCCCAGTATTTCAGAGCAGCAAGGTCATATGCTCTAGCCGCAGCCTCTTCATCATCATATGCACCTACATGTCATCAGCAAGGAAACATACTTATAAATATCATGCAAAACCTTAAACAATAAAAGTGAGATTAGTGAAAATTGACTGAAAACTCATACCTAAGTATACTGGATATGGATCACACGCCAATGTATTTTCATGCAAATAAAGAACACTGTTAGACTTTAAGAAACATAACTACATAAGTGAAGGTTCAATATCGACAAGTAGATCTGAAATATTTAAGGTCATGGATACAATTCCAAGAAAACCAAATAGAATAAACTATTCCCTCAGTAGAGGAAAAATATTTGCTGTAAGGCTTTCCCGGTATCGAGTGAAGCAACAAAATAGTAAGTGTAATTCTAGATTAGTTCACTGGATAAGCTTTTCAATTTACGATGAAATATACCTTGTTTTCCTTTCTTATTTTGGTTTTGGTTCCAAGTACTTTTATCCCAAAGGTGGGCTTCATACCTCCCTGTCCATCTGTGCCTATAGGTGAAAGTTGAAAACAGTAACGTCTAATTACCAATTATGAATGCAAACAGAATGAAATTAAGAAGCAAAAACGATACAAGAAATCCATCTCATATTTTAATAATAACCGGACTACTAATCTAGAATGATTTTGTTCAACATTTACAGCTATAAATGAGTTAATGAAGGTTTAGCCTTCCTGACAGCAAAATCATATTATGTTACCCCTTTCTCTACACTCTTTCCTAGCCTAGAGGAAATTTGAAGTGTTAGTAAAAGACATGGTAGGCAAACAAATGGAAATTAAAACTTTTAACAATACGCCCATATGACATCCCGATACATGAACACTAAACATAACTTGAACACTTAACATAACTTACCATGTGGTGTTTACTTGACTATTCAAGGATTGTCCAAGGCAATGTGTCAACACATCTTACATCGTCGACGAATCTTTACTATGCATCTCATGTATTGACTGATTGGATGAGGACACTGAGTCTAACTCGTTCATAATAATATATATAGCAATATCATTTAATCATAATCTAAACATGCAAAGTTAGTAATAGGATCATATTCCACACTATAGGTTGATGATGCACCTCGTCGACACAAAAGAACCGCTCATTTGTCCGGTCTCTAAGATATCCACACGAGCCGCCTCAACCAAGAAATGATGAAGAACTTCGAACGTCCAAAACATCCAACAGATACCTTTGTCCTCTCCAACCCAAACTACCAAAGACAACAATTGTCACAAACATGCACAAAAAGCACACGAATCACGAAAACAAACTACGAGCCCTAATTAAAACCGTGGTAATAACTGTACTTGTTGTCTTCCTACATCGTATGGCCAACCGGTTGACTGGCATAGGAAAACCGAAAAATGGGGATCTTTTTGTGGCTTTGCTTCTTTAGCACCAAAACATGTTTTTGAGCTCTCCAACACCCTCAACATATAAGGGAGGATTAGGGTCGCTTAGGAATTTGGCCTTCTATGGCAATATTTGATCCTATAAAATCTTTGCCTAACTTGGTAACTCAATCAAATTGACTTTGTAGAGTTGGAAATAATAGGATAATTTATTATTGATGAGAGACTACATATATATAGGAGAGGTTAGCCTCCTCTCCTATTATTCTAAGCAATGTTGGACTAAAGCTCATTAACTAATAACTCTAATATAATACTTAACACCCTCCCTCAAGCTGGAGCATAGATGTCAATCATGTCCAGCTTGTTACATAGAAATTGAACATGATGACCCAAAAGAGTCTTTGTGAAGATAACAGCTATCTGGTCGCCGGTCCGGTCCTCACACGTTGAAACTTTGTCACTCCTTTTGTATACTCATCACGAACAAAATGGATATCAATTTCAATATGCTTCGTCCGTTCATGGAATACTGGGTTGGTGGCAATATGAATAGCAGATTGGTTATCACACCATAGATCTGCTGCTTGAGATCCTGCGTCTTCTCCCAGTTCTTGTAAGAGATGCTTCATATATAATACCTCCGATATGCCATAAGCAATAGTTTGATATTCTGCTTCTGAGCTTGAGCGTGCTATCACACTTTGTTTCTTGCTCTTCCATGACACTAGATTTCTGCCAATAAATACTGAGTATCCAGATGTAGATCGTCTATTTGTCAGACTTGTTCCCCAGTCAGCATCAGTAAAACACTCAATCCATTCGAATTCCTTTTCCTGGATCCTTGACTAGATAACACAAGATTCTGAGAACTATCTGCCAGTATGAAACTCTTGGAGAAGCCATAAATCTACTTGCAACACTCACTGCGAAAGAAATGTCCATACGAGTCATGACAGCCAAGTAGTTGAGTTTTCCAACTACTCGACGATACTGATTTGGGTTTGTCATCAGAACCCCTTCGTCTGGAAGTAACTTTGTCCCTGGATCCATAGGTGAGGTTGCTCCATTGGCTTGCATCATGCTGCATTATTTAGTATGTCCAGCACATACTTTCTCTGGGACATTACAATGTCCCGCTTACTCCGTGTGACCTCAATATCCAAGAAATAGTTCAAGGATCCCATATCCTTGGTTTGAAATTGTTCTCCCAGAAACTTCTTGAGACCTGTAATATTTTGATTGTCGTCTCCTGTGATTACAATGTCATCAACATAGACACCAAGTAATATCCTTCCAGCTGATGTCTGTCGGTAGAATACGGAATGATCCTTCTTTGATTGACACAGACCAAATTGAGTAACCACATGTATAAATCGACCAAACCACGCACGGGGTGATTGTTTCAAACCATAGAGGGCTTTCCTCGGATGACACACTTTACCCTCCCTTGCAACGAATCCGGAAGGTTGCATCACATATACCTCTTCATCAAGATCCCCGTGGAGGAAAGCATTCTTGATATCTAATTGAAGCAATGGCCAGTCATAGCGAACAGCCAAGGCCATGAGGACACGAACAAACGTCATTTTAGCAACATGAGAGAAGGAAGTAATCCTCACCATAGGTTTGAAAATATCCTTTGGCCACCAGACGAGCCTTTAGGCGATCAAAAGAGCCATCTGGTTTTACCTTGATCGTGAATACCCATTTGCAACCTACTGCCTGTTTACCAGTGGGTAAATCGACCAAGTCCCAAGTGTGATTTTTTTCTGAGAGCTTTCATCTCCTCGTTCATAGCAGCACGCCAACCGGGATGTTTGAGACCCTCCTCAGCGGTCTTGGGAATCTGAATCCCATCAATAGTAGCCACCAGAGACTGAGTGTGACTGAAAAGCCCTTTGTAGTTGTTAACATACAAGGGATGATCACAACAACTACGACGAGGCCGATCTGCAGGCGGAATAGTCGGAGCTGCTGGCGAAACCGGTGGAGGTGCTGGTGGAGCAGGTGGAGGCAAATCATTGGAGCCAAAGGATGATGATTCTGTGGACATCAACGGCGATGTTTGTGTGGGTGATATCGGCACTGACTGAATTGGTGTATGCGGACCATCTGCCTGGGGAACTGGCTCAGTAAGGGAGGACACCCGTACGGGGGGCTGTTGTGTTTGATCAAGAAATAACAAAAAAATTTCTTCTGGATAGACTATGGGAACTAGACCCGGTGGGAGTGGAGGAAATTCGATTTCGACAAAGGTAACATCCCGAGTGAAAAAATATCTATTCAGTACAGGGGAATAACACCGATACTCTTTCTGATCTTTAGGATGTTGACACAAAGTCACAGTCAACCAAATAGTGACTACATTGACTAAATAATGTCTGTATTAATTCAATACGACATACGACGTCTGCATTCCGTTCAAGACAGACGACAGCTCAGTCTCCGGTTCTCAGTGTGTTTTCGAGTCTGTATTTTATATTTTCATTGAGTCTAGACTTGTGTACTCTGAGTCATGCTGAGCTCTTGACACTTAGTCTACAGCCTACCCAAAATCCCAAGCTCCACTGAACCAAACACTGCCCAAAAATCCCCTTTGAACCACTCTGTGCTCTGGAGACAGAGTTCGGGCCGAACTCTGCCTCCACACAGAGTTCGGGCCGAACTCTGTCCCCTAGAAATCAGGAACCCTAATTTTAGGGTTAGCTGGTTGCTAGTTGTCCAACGGCCAAATATTTGAATTTTCCTACCCGAATTCTGGCCGAATTCTGCCTATAAAAACACTATAAATAGGGCATGAATTCTCTCATTCCAATCCATCCAATCTTCTCTTCTCTTCTCTCTTGTAGCTGAAATAAGCCATACCCTTCCCATCTACTAGCCACAAGCCTCCTAAGTCTCGAGTGCTCAGCATCTCTCAGTTAGGATTCTTGTGCAAGAGTCGAAGAAGTCGCTTGGACAATTCCAAGCAAATCGCCACTGCGATCCTCTGTTAGAAGTTGACGTGCTCTTCTGAAGTAAAGGCACGGTTGTAAACTACTATTTCACAAATAGTGGATTTGAATCCTGAGCTAGAGTTCTCAGGCCTGGACTAGTCCTCCACGAGGGAAACCAGGTTAAAATCGCTGTGTTTGCGTATGCTCTTTTGATCTCCTTTTATTTTCCGCACTTTACTCTGATTATTTATTATTGGTGAAAGAGTTATTTTAATTGGTCATTTTTCTATATATACTCTATTCACCCCCCTCTAGAGTTGCCAAACTGTTCTTCAATTGGTATCAGAGCTCTGTTCTCTTTATAAGGATTAACATCCTAAGAGCTGATCCATGGCAACCACACAATCCTTGATTTCCAATCATGGTGAAGGTCAGTCCACTCATAGGCCTCCCCTATTTGATGGAACTAACTATACATATTGGAAAACAAGGATGAGCTTCTATCTTAAGTCTCTAGACTTTGACCTGTGGACTGTCGTCACTGACGGTTACAAAAAGCCCGTCAGGATAGTTGTCGATAGTGACCTCATTGAGAAACCACACGACAAATATTCTGTCGAGGAGAAGAAACAGGCAAGTCTAGATGCTAGGGCTATTAATGCTTTATTCTGTGCTATAGACAGGAATGAATTCAACAGGGTCTCCACATGCACCACTGCTCATGAAGTATGGAGACTTCTAGAAGTGACGCATGAGGGAACCACACAAGTCAAGGAATCTAAAATAAGCCGTCTCACTCAAGAATACGAAGCCTTCAAGATGAAGCCAAATGAGACGATCACTCAAATGTTTACAAGATTCCTCGACATCATCAATCCTCTATCCTCGCTTGGTAAGCAGTACTCAAACCACGAGAAGATTCGTAAGTTACTCAGAGGGTTGCCAAAGATTTGAAACCCTAAGGTGACAGCCATCATAGAAGGAAACGATCTCACATCAATGTCAATGGAGACCTTGATGGGTAAGCTCATGACTCACGAGCTTGACCTCAAGGACTTCGAAGAGCCTGCTCCGAAGACCAGGGAGATCGCATTCAAAGCTCATCGACGAAGGGCTGATCACGATGAGACCGAAGACGATAACTCGGATGATGAAGACCAAGCTCTCATGGTTCGCAACTTCAGAAAATTCCTTCGCTTCAATCGAAGGAAGAAGGATTCACAAGAAGATGATGAAGAAGAGCCAACCTGTTACGGTTGCAAGAAGACTGGACATGTCCGAAAAGACTGCCCATTCTTGAAGAAGAGCAACCGCTATGAGAAGCCATACAAAAAGAATTCATCAAAGAAATATGCCAACACAGGAATTTGGCATGAAAGTGAAGCGAGTGACTCCGAGGAAGAAAAAGGCTCTCCTCAAGATACAGCAAATGTGTGCCTAATGGCAACTTCCAACAAGGTATCTAACGAAACTCTAGATGACTTCTCTTTTGATGAACTTGGCGATGCTTTTACTGATTTACTCGATGATCACAAAAAGGTCATTGGTAAATACAAACATGCCAAGGACAAAATCAAAAGTCTGGAAGATGAGATACAAAGAATTTCTTTACTTCTTGATGATGTTAGAGACACGTCACCCACTGATGCCACTAATGAAGTATCCAAGCTTAAAATAAGCTTACATGATGCTGAAGCACGTATTGAGCAACAAGCTCAAGAAATCACTACTCTCAACACGTTGCTTGCTGAAGAAAAGAGTAGACACAATCTCCATGACTAAAATATATGGCTTGAATATTAAGGTTGATGAATTGCAAGCTGCTTCTAAGAGATTAGAAACCAAATTGGGTAAACAGGTGCTTCAACCTCAAACCCAATCACATGGGCACAACACCACTCATGCTAGTCAACCACGTCATTCTCATGCAGCACATAACCATGCATTTATATACACAAACTTTCACAAACCACGTGCACGTAAGAATAATTCTCATTCAGTACACAATCATCATGTTGCACAAAGACACAATCAACATCACCCCACACATAGGAATCATCATGCCATGCCATATAGACAAGATCATCATGCAATGCCATATAGACAAGATCATCATATGCCATATAGACAAAATCATCATGCCATGCCATATAGACAATATCAGCATGTCACACATCATAGACAATACCATCATGATATGCCTCATAGACACCATCACCATGCCACTCATTCTATGCATAATCATCATCACCATGCTAACTCTTCACATCAGGTTCATCCTCATCCTGTTGCTTACAGATATTACTCTCATGCTCCTAGTATAAATAAAAATGCTATCTGTACCTACTGTGGATCACATGGACACATCTCACCACAGTGCAAAGTTAGAAGACTGGTAGATAAAAAGATATATGCTTGGTTTCCAAAGACTAACTTTTCAGGACCCTCAAGAACTCGGGTACCAAAGGTCACATCTACTCTTGATGTAGGTGGACCTTCCCTCTTCAACTGAAAGTAAGTGGATTCTCGATAGTGGATGCTCGCGACATATGACGGGAGACGCAAAACTTTTTGCATCACTATCGATGAAGAGAGAAGGATATGTATCTTTCGGTAACAATCTCAAAGGGCACATAATAGGTAATGGTATCATTGGTCATCCTCCTTCTCCTGTAATAAAGGATGTCTGCCTAGTGACCGAGTTAAAACATAACCTGCTCAGCATTAGTCATCTTGCTGATCATGGATATGATATTAACTTTGGACAAAACAGTTGCTACATCTATGATAGGTCAACAGGAGACATTGCTTTTGAAGGGAAAAGAGAGGACAACATATATATTTTCTATCTTTCTATAAATACTAACAATGCAGGTAGATGTCTATATGCCCACAAAGACGAACGACTACTGTGGCACCAGCGTCTTGGTCATGCCAACATGGATGCTATATCCAGGCTGTCTACCAAGAAGCTAGTGAGAGGATTGCCTGATATCACATTCAAAAAGGACACGGTATGTGCCGAATGTGAACTAAACAAGGCAACTAAATCCTCATTTCATTCCATCAACTCTGTAAGTACTACTAGACCCTTGCAACTACTTCATATGGATTTATTTGGTCCTAGTAGAATAGCTAGCCTTGGTGGCAAACTTTATGCATTTGTTATTGTTGATGATTTTTCGAGATTTACTTGGGTTTTCTTTCTCGCTAATAAGAGCGATGCTATTTCTGTTTTCAAAGTTTTTGTAAAGAAAGTTCAAAACGAAAAAGGCTACATGATTACTCGAATCCGAAGTGATCATGGAGGCGAATTCGTAAATTATGATTTTGAAAATTTCTGTAATGCAAATGGTTTTGATCATGAATTTTCTTGTCCTAGAACTCCTCAACAAAATGGTGTTGTGGAGCGGAAGAATAGAACTCTCGGCGATATGGCCAGAGTCATGTTGAATAAATTTTCACTTCCGAAATACTTTTGGGCAGAAGCTGTCAGTACAGCATGCCACATTTTGAATAGGGTGCTGATTCGTCCCATTACGAAGAAAACACCCTATGAGCTTTGGTTTGGGAGAACCCCCAATGTTTTATTTTAAAGTTTTTGGTTGTAGATGTTTTATCCTTAACACCAAAGACAACTTAGGCAAATTTGATGCCAAAGCTGACGATGATATCTTTCTTGGTTATGCCGCCAAGAGTAAGGGATATAGAGTTTTTAATAAACGCTCACTTATTGTGGAAGAGTCAACAAATGTGACTTTTGATGAAGATAACAGTGCAGTAAGTACTCTTGATGATGATGTTGTGCCATCAACTTCTACTCCAATGAATACTTCAACCGAAACTGATTCTCTGGAGAGTTTGCCTAAGAAATTCTCTTTCAAACCTTCTCATCCAGAAAATTTAGTAATAGGAGAAGTTTCACGTGGAGTAACTACTAGATCATCACTAAGAGACTCCGTTGCTAGCACTGCCTTCATTTCACAAGTAGAGCCTAAAAACATTTCTGAAGCCTTTAATGATGAATTTTGGATTTCTGCTATGCAAGAAGAACTCAACCAATTCGAGAGAAGCCAAGTATGGGAACTCGTTCCTAAACCGGTTAATCACTCGATAATTGGTACTAAATGGGTTTTTAGAAACAAAGTAAATGAAGATGGTTCAGTCACACGTAACAAAGCTCGTCTAGTAGCTCAAGGATACAACCAAGAGGAAGGTATCGACTACGATGAGACGTATGCTCCTGTTGCTAGACTAGAATCCATTCGGATGCTTTGTGCTTTTGCTAATTTTCAAAACTTTAAATTATTTCAAATGGATGTGAAAAGTGCTTTCTTGAATGGTTTGATTAAGGAGGAAGTCTATGTGAAACAACCTCCTGGCTTTGAAAATCACAAATTTCCCGACCACGTGTTCAAGCTAAAGAAAGCGCTTTATGGCCTCAAACAAGCCCCCAGAGCTTGGTATGAAAGGCTAAGTAGCTTCTTACTTGAGAAAGGTTTTTCAAAAGGGAAAATTGACACTACACTATTTATAAAATCTTTTAAAGACACTATTCTGTTGATTCAAATCTATGTTGATGATATCATTTTTGGGTCTACTGATGAAACCCTCTGTCAAGAATTTGCCAAGTGTATGCAGACGGAATTTGAGATGAGCATGATGGGAGAGCTCAACTACTTTCTTGGCCTGCAAGTGAAACAAATGGCTAATGGAACTTTCATCTGTCAATCGAAGTATACCAAGGACATGCTGAAGAAGTTCGATCTTGACAACGTCAAACCAATCAGCACTCCAATGGCTACTTCAACCAAACTCGAACCAGATGAGAGCGGCAAACCTGTTGATCAACGTAAGTATCGAGGTATGATAGGCAGCTTACTTTATTTAACTGCTAGTCGTCCCTATATCATGTTCAGTGTTTGCCTATGTGCTAGATATCAAGCTAATCCTAAGGAATCACACATGACCGCGGTTAAGCGTATCTTTCGATACCTTAAGGGTACGGTTACAGTGGGCCTATGGTATCCCAAGTCCACATCATTTGACCTTATTGGTTACTCTGATGCTGACTTCGCTGGATGCAAGGTCGACCGTAAAAGTACGAGCGGCACGTGTCATTTATTAGGAAAGGCTTTAGTCTCCTGGTTTAGCAAGAAGCAGAACTCTGTCACACTATCCACAACAGAAGCTGAATACATAGCAGCTGGGCGTTGTTGTGCACAAATTCTGTGGATGAAGCAAACCCTTGAAGACTATAAGTTATCTTTCATGCATATTCCTATATTCTGTGACAACACTAGTGCCATTAATTTGACTAAGAACCCTGTCTGTCACTCACGCACTAAACACATTGAGATCAGACACCACTTTTTGCGTGATCATCAGCAAAATGGCACGATTAACTTAGAGTTTATTGACACTGATCATCAGCTAGCAGATTTCTTTACTAAGCCATTATCCGAAGAGCGCTTCAATTTCCTTTGTCGTGAACTCGAAATTTTGGATGAAGCAGTTATAAGTTGAGACTCACCTGCGTAAATATCGAGTATATTTTGATTCTTTTACGACGAATTTGGTATGGGTACAAGCCGAAAGGGTCCTTCTGACAACAAGGCGTAAAAGCCTAAGCGACACGGTGCACTAGTCCTCAGGACTACCGCTAGCTGGAATCCGGCCCCTGCAGCTAACCCATGGCAAATTTGAAATATTGAATTACAATATATTTCCTTGTTTGTTATATGGTTTGTTTCGATTTAATATTGCCTAATTGATTTTTCTAAAGTTCATTCTGACTTTTGTGTACCTCTCTATGTACTTCAATGCATTCATCATACTTTTATCCTCTCTATTTTTTTCTTCAACACTTAACCATTTTTTCATCTTTTCAGCCTGTTTTAAGTTCTGGACCACTAATCCATAACTCGGGCCGAACTCTGCCCCTAACAGAGTTCGGGCCGAGTTCGGTCCATATTGGTCCAGCGTCGGGATCAGCCTCTGCCGTTGGATCAGTTTAGATCATACGGTCAGAATTTCTTCCGACCAACGAAAACCCTCTCTTATATTTCGGGTTTTCATCTCTCTCCTTCACTATTACCTCCTTCCTCACCTCTCCAAACTATTTCCTTCAAACCCTAACCCTAGTTTTTGATCTAGAAGGCTCTATTACTTCTCAAAATCAAGGGAAAGGGGTTTCTCATCATTCTCTTCCACTGTTTGTTGTTGATTTCAAGTATATCCCCTTCTTTCTCTCCATTTCAAGTTCTCTATTTTTCTTGCAAATGGCTCCTCGCTTGCCCAATCGTGGGAAAAGGACTCGAACTGAGGGAGCTTCCTCTTCGAATCCTTCTCCTCCAATTGAGCAAGTAGTTGAACAACAACCCATTCATCCGTTGTTCAACCCGCCTCGTCCCCATGATCCGAATACATATGACGAGCGATTATTTGTGTCGCTAGACGCGTCTAATGCATGGTTTAGTGACTTTCGGACTCGTCCGGTGTTCGGGGGACATCCGATAAATTTTACAATCTTTTCTCAATATGAATCATTGTTTCGTGATCTTTGTTTGGATGCGTTAGTTGCCTCAAACTTTGTCATTTACCGTAGCGCAATCCAAATGTTTTATTGCAATTTAACTTTCGATGCAACCCACATCTATTCCCGGGTTGCCGGTATTGACATTGCTTTCAATGATTCTGAGTTGGGGGATTTTCTTGATCTTTTTAATCTCGATGCTTGGGATAAACTTGTGGAAGCTCGTCAACTTCAATTTGTTGGCGATACTTCTCTTGAAGGTTTCAAGGAGGAATTATGTGCTCCTAACACAAGTCCTCGCAAACTTATGGCCAAGCACCTCAACCCATATTTCTATGAACTTCATCGAATCATTTTTAACACTATCTTGCCAAAAGCTGGCTCCACTGATGAAGTTACCTACTTTGAGATATATGCTTTGTATCACCTTCATTATCGTATCCCCTTCAATCTTTCTAGGACAATGATGGACTGGATGATAAATTGTAGGAAGAAACCAAGAGCATTGGTTTATCCTTTATATCTTCCTTTGGTTTTTCGTGCGTTCATTATTCCTATTCATGACTGTCAGTTCTTGCCTGCTCCTGCTTTTCTGTCCAAGGCACGACGTTCTCAGGCAGTCGTCGCCTCTCCTGAGACTTCTGAGCAGTCTGCTGATGAGGAGCCTGACGCCCCTCCACTCGGTCAGGATGCACCACTTCCACCTGCCACTCTTGAGTCTATTCAGACTATGCTCCGGGATCGTTTTGACCTTGAGGACGAGCGCTGGACCCAGCTGGACTATCGTACTACTCTGCAGATGAGTGCCCTCGAAAACTCTCTGCATGATATACGGTATTCCCTGTCTCGTCATCTGCACATTCCCATGGAGCGGGATCCTGAGCGCGCGGGCCATCGCATTGATGATCCTTGGGTCATGCGTTACATGGATCCGGATGCTGCATTTTTGGACCCCCGTCGCTCCTTCCCCGGTCCTTCAGATGCTCCAGGACCTTCTCGTGCTCCGTGATGGAGATTGGCTCGATCTGCTGCTGCTACTGATGATGATCTTAGTTGATGCTTTTTGATTTCAGTTATTTAGTTTATTATGGATTTATGTCCTTGGTTTTATGTACTCAAACTCTGGTTGTGTGTTTGACACTTTGTTTTGTGGATGACATTTTATGCTCATTATCATAGTTTTACTTTATGCTAGTGACTCATTTTGTTTAGTCATACACTGTTTCTTCTCTGCTTGATGTGGTTGCATCACTCTTCATTGTCTATACTGCAGTTTATATGATCTTTCATTCATATGCAGTATATATTGCTAACTGCCAAAAGGGGGAGAACTATGTATATTTTCGTATATCTGTTTCGTATATCTGTGCTTGTTTTTGCTTTTGGGAGATATTATCTATCAGGCCACAGGTTCTATGCATTATTTACGGGGGAGAGCTATTGCTTCTAGCTCGGCACCGTTCACTGATTACGGGGGAGCTATCTTCTTTTAGCTCGGCATCGGTTATGGGGGAGCTGTGTTACAATCAAATGTGTCCAGGTATGAATATTGAAATATACATATATTATTTTGTCAATTATCAATATGGGGGAGATCGTTGACACAAAGTCACAGTCAACCAAATATTGACTACATTGACTAAATAATGTCTGTATTAATTCAATACGACACACGACGTCTGCATTCCGTTCAAGACAGACGACAGCTCAGTCTCCGGTTCTCAGTGTGTTTTCGAGTCTGTATTTTATATTTTTATTGAGTCTAGACTTGTGTACTCTGAGTCATGCTGAGCTCTTGACACTTAGTCTACAGCCTACCCAAAATCCCAAGCTCCACTGAACCAAACACTGCCCAAAAATCCCCTTTGAACCACTCTGTGCTCTGGAGACAGAGTTTGGGCCGAACTCTGCCTCCACACAGAGTTCGGGCCGAACTCTGTCCCCTAGAAATCAGGAACCCTAATTTTAGGGTTAGCTGGTTGCTAGTTGTCCAACGGCCAAATATTTGAATTTTCCTACCCGAATTCTGGCCGAATTCTGCCTATAAAAACACTATAAATAGGGCATGAATTCTCTCATTCCAATCCATCCAATCTTCTCTTCTCTTCTCTCTTGTAGCTGAAATAAGCCATACCCTTCCCATCTACTAGCCACAAGCCTCCTAAGTCTCGAGTGCTCAGCATCTCTCAGTTAGGATTCTTGTGCAAGAGTCGAAGAAGTCGCTTGGACAATTCCAAGCAAATCGCTACTGCGATCCTCTGTTAGAAGTTGACGTGCTCTTCTGAAGTAAAGGCACGGTTGTAAACTACTATTTCACAAATAGTGGATTTGAATCCTGAGCTAGAGTTCTCAGGCCTGGACTAGTCCTCCACGAGGAAAACCAGGTTAAAATCGCTGTGTTTGCGTATGCTCTTTTGATCTCCTTTTATTTTCCGCACTTTACTCTGATTATTTATTATTGGTGAAAGAGTTATTTTAATTGGTCATTTTTCTATATACTCTATTCACCCCCCTCTAGAGTTGCCAAACTGTTCTTCATAGGATATCCAAGAAAAATACATTGTATTGCCTTAGGATCTAATTTAGAAAGAGTTGGTCGGGTATCCCGAACATAGCATAAGCAGCCAAAGATTCTGAGAGACAGACGAAATGGCTCTCGTCCGGGAAAGATCCTAGAGAAGGGAGTACTACCATTGAAAACAGACGATGGCATGCGGTTAATAAGGTAACAAGCAGTAAGCACCGCATCCGACCAAAATCTCTTGGGAGTACGTGCTTGAAACATAAGAGCACGTATTATTTCCAAGAGATGGCGATTCTTGCGCTCGGCCACACCATTTTGTTGTGGTGTGTACGTACAAGAAGTTTGGTAGATGATGCCATTGTGGGCCAAATGACTATCGAGATCACGAGATAAATACTCACGGCCATTGTCACTCCGAAATTTTTTGATTGAAACACCAAATTGTGTTTTATTTCAGCATGAAAATTGCACCAAATGTTAAACAATTCAGAACGATTTTTCATCAGATAAACAAAAGTAACACGTGAGTAATCATCAACAAAAGTAACATAATACTTGAAACTCATTATTGATTCAACCGGACAAGGTTCCCATACATCAGAATGCACCAACTCGAAAGGAGCGGAAGCAATTTTATTTTGACTCACCGGATAGAAAACCCGGTAATGCTTAGCTAAACTACACGGCTCACAATGAAATGAAGTAGGGATATCTAAAGAAGGGTATATTTTTTGGAAAAATTGGGTTGATGGATGGCCTAACTTGTAATGCCCCGCTCCACTCGGTGCATTACCATGAGTCGTTGACTCGAAGAGTTGCGTTGACCCGATGACGTATCGATGCAAATCGATGCGAGAGTTACGTTGGCCAAAGGTAAGCCTTGAGTCGGTTGGAATCTATGAATCGAATCGATGCAAAGGATAAGTCCCGTTTGAGCAAGTGCTGATTTTAGTTGATCTGGTATGCATGCTATGCTTTTACGCTGGACGATAAGAGGTCGGCATTTTGCCTTATGCAGTGAAGGTCTGCGAAACCAAATCGTGGCCTTGAAACGGATTTGTGGCATGGGCACGATAGGCTAAATCAACCGAGTAGTTCAAAGGAATGGCTAAGTCCGAGAGTTAGCTATGCGACAAAGTTATGGAAGCGAGCCGCTTCAGCTCGACGAAACGACAAGGCGTATCGGCTTAAGGTGGGCGGGTTCTTGACTCTCTCTCCCTATTCCTTCACGTCTAATAAAATATGTTATGGTATGCGTAAGATGTTATCGAGTTAGCGAGCGTGGCTCGGGCGACGAAAGGTCCAAGTATGTGTCGAACACTAAGATAGAACATTGAACAATCGAACAATTGAAGCGACGTGCATCAAGTGTACGAGTCGCGGTAGGGCGGTGATGGTAGAACATTGAAAGAAAATATTGAGATGTGCATCATGTGCACGCCTCCGAGAACATTGAACACTAGGCGTAGAACATTGATTACGGCGCTGAGCGTGCCCTCGGGCACTTATGCTACGAAAAGACTAAGTAACTACGGAACTAGGCTATAAGAATGACTTACGAATGGTACGCGTTGAATATGAGTATGAGATGACTAAGCCGTTGGGCGTCGTGCATCAATATGGATGTGTTGGGGCATAACGCCGACGGAGCTCCCCATATAGATGGTGGATTATGTTTATGAGACGCAAATATGTTTATGGATCGAGACTATGTTTATGAAATGTGAGATTGGTTGGAACGATATGATTGGTATGCTATGGTACGTATTGCATGGTCAATGGACTCGGATTGCCCGTGCACGGGTGCGGCTTCCCTCGGACGGTTACGCCGGGGCACCGGGATCGTTCGGCCTAGGAGAAAATTATGTGTGGTATTTATGGTGCACAACATTCGGACGGATTGCGACCGTCCAGTGCTGTAATAAGCTATGATATCCGTAAGTTTGGGATCCTTCGGATACTGGGCTAGCAACCCGTATCGAAGTGATTGTAGGCTTACACATAAGAGATGCCAAGTCCATTACGGTGCGAAACACCGTGACCTTCATATAGATAGGGCCGGTGGGCTGAGATGAGAGTTGGGTGCAGGCGCAGGGCCTGCGACCCTTATGCATGGTCTAAGTTTATGGTTGGTTGTTACGTGAATGATATGATTCTATGTTAAGTTCTAACCCGTGCAGGCTAGACAATATGGGACGGAGATGTGCACGATCACTATGATTATGTTCAGATTATGCCTAACTGTATCTGCTGCAGGAACACGGTAGTGGACACATTATGATAAAGTTGCTATGCGTAAACATTGCCATGAAACTGATCCTAAGGCTAAATAGAAAGATCACAAATTAAGATGCATGTTTCACTAAAGATATTTAGTGTTTGGTCAGGGTGCGAGCGGATCTTGATCAGTGCGAAGCGAGGACGAAAGCACTAATCCCCCACTAGTTTATGTGCAGGCTCAGGTTATGATCGGCTCGGGGCGGGGCTTGGCTTGGACGTGCCGAGGCATTGAGTCCTTGGCGTTCAAGAGGAGCTACCGCATATGCGTTCGGACTTGCGACATGGAGATGTTCGGCCGAAGACTACTTGGTGGCTATAAAGAGACATAATGTATGGAACAATGTAATCCTCTGTGAGCTAGAGAGATCATGAGCGTTGTAGCCAATTGGCATATGTATTGGGCTATTCAGAGCCTTTGTAACCTTCAGTTCATTATGAATAAAAGAGATTCTTGTTGTATTCTTTGTTTCCTTCCGCTGCTTATGTTACAAATTTGAGATAATCACTATGTGAACCGTTATCTTGTCTTGCACGAGCGCAACTCCAGGCTCGTGCGGCATCACGCCCCAGCGAGGACGATAATTCGGGTAAAATCTAGCGAGGACGAGCGATTTCCCGGATCGGGGCGTAACAAGTTGGTATCAGAGCGGTTCCATCCTCTGGACCGTGCGTGAATCTCTTTGACCCTCAGTTGCTTCGCTATCAAATTCAGTTGACTCTAAGTTGTTACCGCAACCGCATGGCTCATGGATCTGCTCGATGCTACATTGGATGTTCCATACAATAAGTCTATATTAAGTGTGTACGTCTGCCACAAGTATGTCGTGACTATCACGCTATCTCCGGGTGCCATCGGAGAGTGTTGGTTGCACGAAGTGCAACGAGTTATGGGATGTTGGTTGCACGAAGTGCAACGAGTTATGGAATGCTGGTCGCACGAAGTGCAACGAATATGGTGACGTTGGTTGCATGAAGTGCAATGATATGTGTGGTCGGCCGCACGAAGTGCGAGAGATATGTGTTGTTGGTTGCACAAGGTGCAATGAGTCGATATGTGAGGCGAGGCGTGTTATGTGGCTACGCGAATGGTTATGTGTTGTGGGTTGCACGGAGTGCAGCAAGTCGTGATTCGTTCGTTGCATCGGTACAACGAGTTGATATGGTATGATGCGTGTTGTATGGCTATGCGTATGGATAGCAATATGTCGAACGGAATTGTGACCTTAAGTATCGATAAGTGAATTTATTGCACGAGTTGCAATGAGCGAGATTGGAAGATCGCGAATGCGATAGTACGAGTCGAGTTGGTCGCTAAGTTGAGTTGAGTAGGCGAACATGTATGTTGGCCGAATGTCGCGTTGAGCTTTGAATAAGCGAATGTTGCGTGTGATCGATATGATCGCTAAGGCACGGTGAGACTTGAACGAATGTCGAACTTGAACGAACGATAGGGCACGTTGGTCTAGTTGTTGTGCCAACTCGAGTAAGCAAACGCTAGAGCTGGGATCGGAAAGATCGCCATACGGGATAGTTGATTGAGAAATAGATGTCGGACCTATGCAGAATGTGATGCCGAGTAATGACTCGATTTCGAGTGGTATATGCAATACCAATTATGCGATCAGTATAGCGAAGTATTGTATCGATAACGATAGGCTCGATCCTGAGTGGTATATGGAATACCACTTAGCGATACCTATGTTAAGTCGTTTGGTGACTTGCGATGGATTACGTCGAGACGATTATGTTGTTACAATAGGTTTGTCCGCAACGGACGGAGTAATACCGAGACTTGAGTAGAAATGACTTGAGAGAAGTCGATGCAAGTATGCCTCGATGAATTGAGTTGAACGATTATGTGTGAAGTCGTGCCTATGGATAATACGTCGGGCGAGGATTCGTTAAGCGTAAGTCGAACGATAGGCTGAGCATAGCGAAGAAATGTTACGTTGAGGAAATAGTCGACCCGGTCGAACTTATGTTGCGTTAAGTCGGTACGAAAACCGTTCGGAATGAATCGAGTAGGTACGAAGAAATCGTGTAAACGAATTTGGGTTAGCACGATGAGTCGGTAGCACGATTGGAAGTGCGAGTTAGGGATATGAGAATGAATATGTGAATTGAAAATTGTGTCGCGATGTTGGTAGTTAGTTATAACGAAATGAAGCTTGATGTGTGCAAACTTGATTCGTATTCGAGTTCAGATAATGGCAGTGATTGCAACGAGTTGGAGCTTATGAGAAAGGAAGATGTTCAAGTTATGCATATCGACGATGGTATTGAGGCGTATCAAAGACGATATGCAATAACTCGGAGATACTCTGATCGAATGAACGAAGATTTTGTTGAGCATTGTTGTTGGATGAATAAGATGCAAGTTAAGTTGATGGCAGTTTGGGATGATAACGGTAGGAGTGCTTCGGAAAATTTAAGAGTGGATGGATGTTACTTGGATAAAATCGAAAGTGTCTGGATTGATTCGTGGATAACCACTATGTTGATATTCTTGTCTTATGCGAGTGCAACTCCAGCACCGCACATGCGTCACGCCAAATTAGGGTGATCGTTCCGCGTGAGCACTGGTATGGTGATTCATACAGCGGGGATGATCAAACTTACCTGGCATGGCAAAATCGGATTTGACTTGTGGTTTGATGCGAAAATTGTTCGAGGATGGTTTGATGAGTATGGAATGCGTCGGACTATGATCACGAATAGGTAAACTCGGATTGAGGCGAGTAGATGTCATGCGACTAGCAAAGATAGCCGACGGTAATACATGAGTGATTCGAGTAGTAACGACATGCAATGTGCATAAGTGATTCAAGTTGTTAACGGCGCATCAGTTGCGCGGGGGTAGATAAATTATGGATTGATATGTTGGATTGGGTAAAGTCCCATAGGAATTGTCGAGAATTGATTTGGCTCCGCGATAGGATATAGCATGGTTCGTTGTAACTGTCCCTCGTTGATGATCTTCAATTATCGAACGTAGTTTCGGGGCAGATGACCCTAGAAGACTTGACCGCCAAATCAAATGAATGTTGAAGTCCCATAGGATGACCCTAAAGAAGTCGCGTAAGAAATTTATCGAGGATGAGGAATGATGTAGTGCATGTTGAGGATAAGTCTAAGCGAGTGAGTATCATGATTCGGAAGTAGCGAGTACTAGAATCGATATGGTCAGAAAAGTTATGTTGGATCGAATAGATGTTGAGGAACGTGCATAGCGTAGTGACGCGGTAAGGCGATTGCAAGAATTCTGCAATGCGCGAGAGCGACGGATAGTAGAACGACCCTAAGAGTTGTGTCGTAGATCGGTTTGAGTAACGGTTAGGCTATATGTGTTTGAGCGTGCGATCTATGTTATGAAACGAACTAGTCGGAATTGAATCGAAGATTGAGTAAAGGATTCGTACTCGGTCGAGAATCGGAGATAGACGTATCGTAAGAGACCTTGGGTCGGAAAGATTGTTGCCTTTGAGCATCGTAGACTCAAGTTGACCTCTTGTGTCGGGAGAGATTAAGCACGATGTCTGGATAAGTTACCTAACGGGGGTAGCCCCAGACGTGATGCGTAGGCAGTTCGAGAACGCAGGTCGTGTTGGGATAGTTATGTGCGAGACTTAGCACGGATTGTAGGCAAAGGAATTTGTGACATGTTGGACTTAGTCCATGTCGTTAAGGCCAAATGTTATGAATGATTGGATGAAAGACTTGAGTTATGTGAGAGATAGGAAACGATTGGACGAGTAGGCATTGTGGAGAATTGTTGCGATCAGATGCGCAATGACTTTATGCAGTGTGAGGTTAGGTGGCCGTCGAGAAACATATGAGATCGAAGTTACGGTCTGAATCAAGTTAAGTGCAGAGATGTATGGAAGAGAAGCGCATGTTATGGAATGATGCATAAGAGAAGTATTTGGGAATAGGCGCTAAGATATGACTGAGTCGAGTACGAACTGATTGGTGTTGGAGAATTAAGTTGAGCTTGTTAGTTGTCCCGACATCCTACAACTGAGCTTGGCTGAAATGCATATATTGGTGGGACGCCTAAAATATGTGTATGATCCAAACTAAGTTGTATGATTCTAACGATAGTAGTACGAGATCGTGAAACGATCTAGCGAGGCACTTGGATTAAGTGTTGGTTTCGGTTCGAGGACGAACCTTGTTTTGAGTGGTATATTATGTAATGCCCCGCTCTACTCGGTGCATTACGATGAGTCGTTGACTCGAAGAGTTGCGTTGACCCGATGACGTATCGATGCAAATCGATGCGAGAGTTACGTTGGCCAAAGGTAAGCCTTGAGTCGGTTGGAATCTATGAATCGAATCGATGCAAAGGATAAGTCCCGTTTGAGCAAGTGCTGATTTTAGTTGATCTGGTGTGCAGGCTATGCTTTTATGCTGGACGATAAGAGGTCGACATTTTGCCTTATGCAGTGAAGTGTCCGCGAAACCAAATCGTGGCCTTGCAACGGATTTGTGGCATGGGCACGATAGGCTAAATCAACCGAGTAGTTCAAAGGAATGGCTAAGTCCGAGAGTTAGCTATGCGACAAAGTTATGGAAGCGAGCCGCTTCAGCTCGGCGAAACGACAAAGCGTATCGGCTTAAGGTGGGCGGGTTCTTGACTCTCTCTCCCTATTCCTTCACGTCTAATAAAATATGTTATGGTATGCGTAAGATGTTATCGAGTTAGCGAGCGTGGCTCGGGCGACGAAAGGTCCAAGTATGTGTCGAACACTAAGATAGAACATTGAACAATCGAATAATTGAAGCGACGTGCATCAAGTGTACGAGTCGCGGTAGGACGGTGATGGTAGAACATTGAAAGAAAATATTGAGATGTGCATCATGTGCACGCCTCCGAGAACATTGAACACTAGGCGTAGAACATGGATTACGGCGCTGAGCGTGCCCTCGGGCACTTATGCTACGAAAAGACTAAGTAACTACGGAACTAGGCTATGAGAATGACTTACGAATGGTACGCGTTGAATATGAGTATGAGATGACTAAGCCGTTGGGCGTCGTGCATCAATATGGATGTGTTGGGGCATAACGCCGACGGAGCTCCCCATATGGATGGTGGATTATGTTTATGAGACGCAAATATGTTTATGGATCGAGACTATGTTTATGGAATGTGAGATTGGTTGGAACGATATGATTGGTATGCTATGGTACGTATTGCATGGTCAATGGACTCGGATTGCCCGTGCACGGGTGCGGCTTCCCTCGGACGGTTACGCCGGGGCACCGGGACCGTTGGGCCTAGGAGGGAATTATGTGTGGTATTTATGGTGCACAACATTCGGACGGATTGCGACCGTCCAGTGCTGTGATAAGCTATGATATCCGTAAGTTTGGGATCCTTCGGATACTGGGCTAGCAACCCGTATCGAAGTGATTGTAGGCTTACACATAAGAGATGCCAAGTCCATTACGGTGCGAAACACCGTGACCTTCATATAGATAGGGCCGGTGGGCTGAGATGAGAGTTGGGTGCAGGTGCAGGGCCTGCGACCCTTATGCATGGTCTAAGTTTATGGTTGGTTGTTACGTGAATGATATGATTTTATGTTAAGTTCTAACCCGTGCAGGCTAGACAATATGGGACGGAGATGTGCACGATCACTATGATTATGTTCAGATTATGCCTAACTGTATCTGCTGCAGGAACACGGTAGTGGACACATTATGATAAAGTTGCTATGCGTAAACATTGCCATGAAACTGATCCTAAGGCTAAATAGAAATATCACAAATTAAGATGCATGTTTCACTAAAGATATTTAGTGTTTGGTTTGGGTGCGAGCGGGTCTTGATCAGTGCGAAGCGAGGACGAAAGCACTAATCCCCCACTAGTTTATGTGCAGGCTCAGGTTATGATCGGCTCGGGGCGGGGCTTGGCTTGGACGTGCTGAGGCATTGAGTCCTTGGCGTTCAAGAGGAGCTACCGCATAGGCATTCGGACTTGCGACATGGAGATGTTCGGCCGAAGACTACTTGGTGGCTATAAAGAGACATAATGTATGGAACAATGTAATCCTCTGTGAGCTAGAGAGATCATGAGCGTTGTAGCCAATTGGCATATGTATTGGGCTATTCAGAGCCTTTGTAACCTTCAGTTCATTATGAATAAAAGAGATTCTTATTGTATTCTTTGTTTCCTTTCGCTGCTTATGTTACAAATTTGAGATAATCACTATGTGAACCGTTATCTTGCCTTGCACGAGCGCAACTCCAGGCTCGTGCGGCATCACGCCCCAGCGAGGACGATGATTCGGGTAAAATCTAGCGAGGACGAGCGATTTTCCGGATCGGGGCGTGACATAACTGACAATGCAACTTTAAAGGATCGAGTTTCACGCCGGCACAGACCACCGAAGAAGGTGCGTCAAACAGGTACAAGCCTCCAACCATATGTCCCTTACCGATAGTCTTTCCAGTTTTCAGGTCCTGAAAAATACAACCATCAGGAAAAAAAGGTTACTGAGCAATGCAGTTCACGAGTAATTTGACTAATAAAAATTAAACTGAACGAATTTCTAGGTGTAAGCAACACAGAATTGAGTGACAGTCCGGAAGAAAGACTAGCACTTCCACGTCCTCGGACTGTCAGGGAACCTCCATTGGCAACAGTAATGCCAGAAACACGACGGACAGAGACATAATTATGTATCATACCTGCGTCACCAGTCATGTGAGAGGACGCACCAAAGTCAATTACCCACTGTTTGGGCTTTATTATGCACGATGCTGAGTATCCGGCTGTGGATCCAGACGTGGAAGCTTCAACACGACGTTGAGCCTAGAAATCAAGGAACTCTGTATATGAGTCCGAAGTCATCTGAATAGATCGGACACCATCATCAGGAGCATCAGTTGTGATATTAGTAGCAGGTGATTTAGTGCGTTGCCAGTAGAAATGGCCAAGCTGACCACAATTAAAGCATGTTCGCGGTCTTCCTCCATCACGTCTGCCATTTCCACGTCCCTCATCACGACCAGTATTTCGGCCACCACGTCGGCCACCACGACCACTACAGAATCTCGTACGAGCTGCACCGAAAGCAGAGCGATCAGTAGGAGTATCACCCGGAGTGGTCTCAACGACTTTTGCTGCCCGAAGGATACGATAGTGCGCTTCCAACAGGGACAGAACTTCAGATCCAGCAATAATCTGAGAGCGAGCGGAGTCCGCATCAGAGCGGAGAGATGCAAGATAAGCCATGATATGAAGTTACTCATGTTGAGCCCCTTGCTTCATTAATATCCAACGTAAGTAGTAATACGCGGTCGATCTCATCAGAAATAGCCTTAAAGGTCCAGAAATGGTCCTTATGAGATTTGTCTTCCTGATTTGCTCGGTATACTCCAACGACCGAGTCATAGATACGAGACAAATCGCGTTTTCCATCAAACGTTGCTGCCAGTACTTCCTACAACTCCTTCACGAAGTCTGTATTTTGAACCACCGATGGTTCCATTGAATTTATCAACTATGTAAACAGTCGACTATCATCCGTTTTCCATTGTTCAAATATGGGATCATTCTCTGTTGGAGGGTTGTCAGTCAGATGTTTGGACAACCGCATTCTCCGAAGCGTCTTCTCGACGTTTCTCTATGTCGAGTAGCCCTCTGGTCCTTCCAACCGTCGATCGACAAGTCGAATTGAGGAAATCGCCGTGCTAGTGCTTGTTGGGCCCGTTAATGCGTTGCTGGCACTAGTATCGGTGGCACTGTTATTCGCCGTAGTTTTTGTCATCCTTCAGGATTCCGGATTCGACTGTCGATTTGATCTTTCCAACTGGATAATCACATCAACTCTGCCAATGCGCTAAAAACGGAACCAGAACCGGCACGCGCGCATAGGAAGCAGAGAATGTGGATCACAAACCAGGACAAAGAGATAATCCATGTTAACCTCTGTTAGATCTGGTGTAAAGATCAAGGAAAGAAACAAAGATTCATGCAAAACAAACCATATGTTTGCTCTTTGTTAAATTTATGAATTGATCATTGAGAGTCAGAGGTTCCAGCAAACAACCATATGTTTACCCTCTGAGAATCCCAACGATTTTTTTTCTTTTTTTTTGTTGAACGAGGTTAGGGTTCGGAGTGGTTGGATGGCGGCTGGAGGAAGGGAGAAAAGGTTAGGGTTAGGATTTTGAGCCATGGAGAGGGGAATGGGGCGGGCTGACGTGGGGGCGGTGCTGGAAGGGGGGGAGGTGCTGGAAAGGGGGGGGAAGGGCAGCAGCTGCAGCGGCAAGGAGGGGAAGGGGACGGTGCTGAAAGGGGGGGAAGGGCAGCAGCAGTAGCGGCAAGGAGGGGAAGGGGGGCGGTGTTGGAAGGGGTGGAAGGGCAGCAGCAGTAGCGGCAAGGAGGGGAAAGGGGGGGGGCGGTGCTGGAAGGGGGTAAGGGCAGCAGCAGTAGCGGCAAGGAGGGGAAGGGGGGCGGTGGGGTAAGGGCAGTAACAGTAGCCGGTGAGGAGAGGGGGAGGGGTTGTGATTAGGGTTAGGGTTTTGTGGAGAGAGAGAGAAGTGGATGACGGCTAGGGTTTTGGCTCTGATACCATGTAGAGTTGAAAATAATAGGATAATTTATTATTGATGAGAGACTATATATATATATATATATATATATATATATATATATATATATGAGATAATTGTATGAACGACCTGGTGTAAAACAATTATCAAGCAATAAAATTATCATATTTCCAATATATATATATATATATATATATATATATATATATATATATATATATATATATATATATATGAGATAATTGTATGAACGACCTGGTGTAAAACAATTATCAAGCAATAAAATTATCATATTTCCAATATATATATATATATATATATATATATATATATATATATAGGAGAGGCTAGCCTCCTCTCCTATTATTCTAAGAAATATGGGACTAAAGCCTATTAACTAATAACTCTAATATAACACTTAACAGACTCCAATCGCACAAATTAATCCCAATAAGATATATGAGAAATCTCACATCACATCTAATATACTTATGAAAGATGTCATTTTAAGGGTTGACTAAGTCAAATAGATTCTGTTTGGCATTCACTGCCATGTTTCTTACGCTCACCTCAGACTTAATAGATGGTGGCTACAAGTAAATTCAAAATATGTTGTTGGGGGTGCCACACCAAGTTTTGCCTGCAATAATATGTTGAAACAACTGTTGAACCAGAACTTGCTGAGCCGTCAACTAAGCGAGTGAGGAGGCTGAAGGACTTCGGAAATGACTTTGTCACCTATCATGTGGAAGCAGATCTGCTTATCTATGATGAAGCGATGAAGACCAGAGACGCTGTTTTCTGGAAAAAGGCGATAGACAATGAAATTGATTCATTTACCTCTAATAACACATGGGTGTTGGTTGATCTTTCTGAAGGAGCAAAACCCATCGGATGCAAATGGATCTTCAAGAAGAAGATTAAAGCATATGGAACTATTGACAAGTTCAAGACTAGGCTAGTAGCCAAGGGGTTTTTCAGAAGTAGAGGATCGACTAATTCGACACGTATGCTCCAGTAGTCCGGATGACCACCATCAGAATGTTAATTGCTCTTGCAACAATACATAAGTTGGTGATACATCAAATGGATGTAAAAATAGCTTTCCTGAATGGCGAGCTGACCGAAGAGATTTACATGCAACAGCCAGAGGGATTTGTCGTCAAGGGTCTTGAACACAAAGTCTGCAAGTTGGTGAAATCCTTGTACGGCCTTAAACAGGCTCCCAAGATGTGGCATGAGAAAATTGACAAGATTATAAGGTCAAATGGCTAGAGGGTCAGCGAGACGGACAAGTGTGTTTACACAAAGTTCGCTGATGGAAAAGGTGTAATCGTTTATCTGTACGTGAACGACATGCTGATCCTAGGTACGGATATGGGCTGTGTCACGGAGACAAAGAAGTTCATCTCGACTAAGTTCAGTATGAAGGACTTGGGGGAAGCTGATGTGGTCTTGGGGATCAAGATCATCCGGACGAAAACTGTATTGGCGTTGTCACAGTCTCATTATATTGAGAAGATGATCACACGCTACGGGTATCAGGATCTTTCAGTGATCGATACGTCCTCCAGGTATGATCTGAAGCTAAAGCCTAATTCGAGGGAAAGCGTCAGGCAGCTGGAGTATGCAAGCGTCATTGGGAGTTTGATGTATGCTACTATGCTACTACTGCCACAAGGCCTGACATAGCTTTCATCGTGGGAATGCTAAGTCGGTTCACGAGCAACCCAGACGTTGAGCACTAGAAAGATGTAAAACGGGTAATGAGATATCTCAAGAAGACTCAGACATATGCACTGCACTACAATGGAAATCCGTCGGTAATAAAAGGCTTCAGTGATGCAAGCTGGTGCTCAGAGTTGGAGAGAGAGATCCACAGATGGATTCATTTTCACAATGGGTGGAGCTGCTATATCGTGGAAGTCGAAGAAGCAGACTATGCTCTCTCGTTCCTCCATGAAATCTGAGTTCTTTGCACTTGATACCGCAACGGAAGAATCAGAATGGCTTCATAGCTCATGTATGATCTTCCAGTAGTTGGGGCACAAATACCGACAATTCCAATATACTGCGACAACCAGGCGACTGCGACGGTGGCATCAAATGATCTCGTCAACGGAAAGAAGAGAATTGTGCGGTTAAAGCACAGGACAATGCACGATCTCATCAAGAGAGGTGTCATTGCAGTGATTGATATTCGGAGTCAGGAGAGCCTGGCAGATCCGTTCACAAAGGACCTCAAGCGCCAGCTGGTCGCTAGCACAGCTTGTAAAATGGGCTTGAAGGCATTCTAATATTGTGTTATTGTAATCCTACCATAAAGCTTTATGTTATTAGTTCAAAGAAAAATCTACTAGACATCTAGCTTTTGGTTCAAGGGAGAACCACTAACTGAAAAAATATCAGAAACAATGGGTACATGTCCTTTGTGACATGGAAATGATACGGACCTACAGCTACTGTTGTCTACTATATGTTTTTTGCGAAAAACAGATCATGTGATGAGGGTGGCTTAAACGTCTTAATGAGTTCTCAGACAGAGTGAATGTCTGGTATGCTTTACAGGAAGCACGGTAGCACAGCACTACAAGGAGTGTAACTCCATGCTACAGTGGAGTGACTCCACCATGAGGTACCCAGGTAGGGGTAATGCCTCGACTTTACGAGCCAAGTCACAGCGGCGTAGCACCGCAAATAGACAGATAACCTAATGTTGTATTATAAAATTAAAGAGTTGTAGACAGCACTACAAAGGAGACGGTGTCCTCATGTTACAGTGACACAACACCACGATGAGGTACCCAGATAGGGGTAAAGCCTTGGCCTCGCAAGCCATGTCGTTGCAGCATAACACTGCAAGGAAGCACAAGGCTTCATGCTGGGTAGTTTGGCACTACAAAGAGGCTTGTGACCTCATGCTACAGTAGTATGACACTACGATGAGATTTTCGGGTAGGGATAATGCCTCGGCTTTAAGCCAAGTTATAGCGGTATAGTACCGCAAGGAAGCACAAGACTTCATGTCATGTCTCTTTAATAAAGAACTCATCTATAGTGTATGGACAGAGATAGCAGACCGTCTCTTGAGGGTAAACTTGTAGACGCCCAAAATAATACATTGAAACCAAGCTGGCACAGGGCCTTTAATGTGCAGCCAGAAACACATGTGACTACATTATGTGAGTGGAAAGAATTGCAACTATGGTGCAAAATTTAAGACATAGTCCATTCTTGCATTACAGTCTGTTGTTTGACCCATGCGAAAAGATTCAAGTCGTCTGCGACATCTATCCTAATGCATGATGGACAGTTACTGTGGGAAACACTCAAATCCATATATCAAAATATGTGTAAGATTGTTGGAGCTTTTTCTTGACATGTAGAGAGAGTTTGCTCTCAATACATGTTTAGTATTTAGTCACACATTAGAAAAGTACCATGAAGTGTATCTCAATATATACTTGGTGTGTTGTTGAGATATGCACATGAGATGGTGACCCTAAGGAGGGAACCATGTGGATAATTTTACTAGGAGGTAAGGATAAGACTCCATGAAGTGTATCTCAATATATGCTTTTTGCTCTTGGAATTAATTTTCATTGGAGCTAAGCCCCGTAGGGGCTTAGCGACTCGGACTCGGACTCAGGCTCATGAGACGTAATGTGGCATTTTTGTTGGCGCACTTTGCACTTAGCACGTCAACATCGTCACTAGGCGCATAGTGCGCTTAAATTGCGCGAGCCTCTGGGCAGTCGATCGCTCACCCGTTCGCGCAGCCAGTTCGCGAGACAGTTTGCACGCAGTGCGCGTTGTGCGCAGTTGGCGCAGTGGGTGTGCGTTGAGCGCATATGCGCAGTTGGCGCAGCGGGTGCACATGTGCACAGTCTCGCAGCTGGCGCGCAGTGCGCGTGTGCGCAATTGGCGCAGCGGTGCGCGAGTGCGCGCGCTGTGCGTAGTTAGCGCATGTTATGCGCAATTGGTGCGCACTGTGCGCTAGTTGGCTCAATCGTGTCTGTGCAAAATTTGAACGGTTACGAAACGTTCTGGAGCGATTTTTTCCACGTCCCGAACGTTTCGTAGACTGGACAGTTACTGCATACACCTATATATGGTTCTCTCCTCTCTCTTTCTCTCTCTCAATATAGAGCATTTATAATTTTTTTACAAAATATTTTCTGAGCAAAGAGCAGAGAAGAGAGAAGCATAGGGAGCCCGCGCCATCCGAGGAGTCAGAAGAGCAGAGTGTTCCGAAGTTCTTCGTCGAACTTGCTGGTTCCTGGAAGCTGATCGTGTAGGACGAATCTAGCTTTGAGCTCCGGTGATCATTCACCCCAGCAGGCCGTTCTCTCATTCCGTCTATTTTATTCTTCTGTTCATCCACTTGCAACTCGTTCTGAACGAGTACAGTTTTGATCTAATCAGATACTGTTAGTGGATTTTCATCGCTGCTAGTACGAAATTTTTTGTGCTTTTTCGAAGTGTTACATTAGATTTCATTTCTCAGAATCCTCCGGGATCTTTGTCGTGCACCTTTTTCGAAGTGTTGCATAAAATCCGTTTTCCAACGAAAAATCACGCCCATGGACTAACAGAAGTAGAATGCTTTTGGGAGAAGGTCATTGTTATCTATCTAGTCGGGGCCAAAATCAGCTACGGCTCTGTTTCAAACATAGCTTGGAGATTGTGGAATCCTCGAGGTGCTATGTTTGTCTTCTCTAGGAAGAATGGGTTCTTTATGTTCAAGTTTGAACTGGAGGATGATGTTGTACGTGTGCTAGAAGTAGGTCCTTGGACTTTTAATGGCAAGTTAGCTATCACACGACAATGGGACCCCGAAATAAGTTTTGAAAGGGATCGTTTGTCCAAGATCCCTATCTGGATTAGGTTTTTGTGGCTTCCATTAGCGATCTGGAGTTCCTCGGCTATTATGAAGCTAGCTAGCCTTGTTGGGAACTCTCTGATAATGGATGATGCCACTGCGCTACGTCATAGATTGGTGTATGCCAAAGTTTTCGTGGAAGTAGAGGCAAGAGCGAAATTTCCTAGGAAAATCCAATTCAGGCTTACGTCGAGGGTAAGGTTTGCCAGCAGGAGGTTGAGTACGAGTGGGTTCCTATTAGGTGCCCTTTGTTTAGCTGCTTTGGACATGATTGTGTGTCGTGTCCGTTGGGGAATGAGGCAGGTTTTGTGGCAGGACAGAGCGTCATGAAGATGAAACTGGGAGAGGGAAGAAGGTGCCCTGATCCCGAGGACATCGAGGCTTCTATCCTTACCCGGTGGTGAGTTGCTGCCTGATGACATCCAGGTTCATACCCATGTGAATGCTATTGGTCCAGACCCAAAGGATGTGGTTCCTGGACGAGGAGGTAAGACCAGGGGCAGCCCACACTTCTGGAGTTTCGAGTTCGGCGCCTCTCCTGAGAACGTCTCATACTCCTAGGAGCTGTTTCAGCAGGATGATCTTCACAATTGGCTGTCCTGTCTGAGGAGGATAAAGCCAACGAGATGGAGATGGAGGAGCCGACCCCGCTGCAGATCTTCATCAACAAGCATAAAGGTCAGCTTGCTACGGGTAATCCATAATGGGAAGCTAAGAGGAACCTCAAAAATAAGCCGGACAAGGAGGAAACTCTGAAGAAGATGCTAGCGGCACGTCCTCCTAGTTCGCGTATCACTAAAGGGTATCATCGTTGGAGACTCACTTAGTGTCATAGAGGTTGCATTTTGGTGTTTTTCTTATTGAGTTATGAGCTTTCGGTGAGCACGTCGATGTATCAGCAAAATTTTCGTGGAACAGTAAGAAGATTTTGGTGGTGAGCAGAGCAGCCCTAAAATAAGATTAAGAAAGAGTTGTGTATACACACACACACACCTGGTGACTCCTCTGTAGATGGAGCTCCTCTTGCCGGCAGCACACGGGGGCATCCTGCTAATCCTCTCCTTGGCTGTGCAGACCCTCTCCCTCCTAGCCCTCTTCACCCCAACATACACCTGCTGCTGCTGCTGCTGATCCCAACCTCCTCCTCCTCCTCCACTCTCCACTTTCGGAAGAGGAGGAGGGGGTAGTGCTGCTGCTGCTGCTGCTGCAGAAGGATCAGCAGATGAAGAAGCCCCTGCTGCTGCTGCTGCTGCCATGGAAAGAATTCTGAGGAGAATGAAAGAAGGAAAGAGAGAAATGGGGAAGTGTGCGAGTCTGTCTGGCTTTAATTTGTACCAATTTGGCTCCATCTCACTTTATTTCAAATAGGAAGGAAGGGAGACAGCATGGTGAGACCCACCACCAGCTCCAAGTTGGATTTGTCAGGAGCTTCCCCCCATTCTGACATTACTAACTTGTTTGGGAACCGAGATAGGAATCCTATGGGGTTTTATTTACTGTTTTTTCCTGGAATCCAAGAGAGACCAATGATCTGCAGTTACCATGAGTCACTGCCAATTGTGGTCGATAATGTGTTGTGATTTCTCATTGGCAATGTCTCTATTAGGGCCTGTTTGGTTGGATGTAGGTGCTTGAAAGTGTGAAAGTGGGAGTTTCATTGGATTGTAACTCATTTGAGTTACAATACATTCCACCTTCCAAAAAGTGTTTGGTTGCCAAACTTTTTGTCCCCCCGCAAGTGGGCACTTGCAATGTAGTTTGTTTGGATGACCACTTGAAAGTGGCGTTGATGGACTTCGTGTGTTTGGTTAGGACATTGCAAGTGATATAATCACCCTCATGAAGAATGGTAAGATTACCCACAAAAAAAATTATGAAACATGTTCCCAGCAAAATGACATGTTCCCAGCAAATTGATATCTATTAAATTTTTCCAGCCAATATGATACATGTTCCAAACAAATATGATATATGTTCGCAGCAAGATGACATGTTCCCAGCATATATGATACATGTTCCCAGAAATTAACACATGTTCACAACATATATGATATGTTCCCAGCAAGTATTCATGTTCCCAGCAACTATGATACATGTTCCCAGCAAATATGATACATCTTCCCAGCAAATTGACATGTTCCCAGCAAATTGATATCGATTATATGTTCCAGACAAATATGATACATGTTCGCAGCAAGATGACATGTTCCCAGCAAATATGATACATGTTTCCAGAAATGAACACATGTTCACAACATATATGACATGTTCCCAGCAAGACAAATATGATACATGTTCGCAGCAAGATGACATGTTCCCAGCAAATATGATACACATATATGACATGTTCCCAGCAAGTATTCATGTTCCCAGCAACTATGATACATGTTCCCAGCAAATAAGATACATCTTCCCAGCAAATTGACATGTTCCCAGCAAATATTACATGTTCCCAGCACTGGGGAACGTTCCCAGCAATATGACATGTTCCCAGCAATATGATACAACGAAACAAAATCTTGTTCGCAAGGACAATATGGGCTCAGAGAATGAAAACTGAAAATAAATAAAACTTGTTCAGGAGAACATTATGGGCTCAGAATGTTGCAAAATGTCCTTCGAAAAATATCATCATATGAAGAACATATCAAAAAAGAAAATTCCTCTGTACAAAATATAGGTCCGGCAAACCAAACAAATAGGATACATGCTCTCTGCAAATATGATACATGTTCCCTGCAAATATGATACAGAAAACCAGCAATATGACATGTTCCCAGCAATATGACATGTTCCCAGCAAATATTACATGTTCCCAGCAATGGGAAATGTTCCCAGGCATATGACATGTTCCCAGCAATATGATACAACGAAACTAAATCTTGTTCACAAGGACAATATGGGCTCAGAGTATGAAAACTGAAAATAAGCAAAACTTGTTCAAGAGAACATTATGGGCTCAGAATGTTGCATTCTCATATTTGCTGGGAACATGTATCATATTCGCTGGGAACATGTATCATATTCACATTGAAACACAATTCATCATAGCCCATAATGCATTCTCATCATCGCCCATATATTATAAGAAAATAAGACCAACAGTTGCTGCAGTAACCAGAAACAGCCCCAATAACTTAGGGCCTGTTTGGTTGGGTCCAAGTGAGCTGAAAGTTGAGAAAGTTGTCTCCCATCTCACCTGTTGACATGTAGAATTAAATATTTTGCAGAAGCGTACATAATATATATTTCTGTTAATACAAGGACAGAATACAATCTGGTCAGATTTTTCCCAGCACAAATATCATACAATATATGCCCAAAATATCAAAAAACTGCTACTAACATCATTTCAAACTAACAAAAAACTGCTACAACCTTTGCCACACATATTATTCCCTACCATGTCCAGTACAGTAGTCATGCCACATATGTTGTGCAATCTGATCACGCATGTCCTCCCACGCCTTCTTCACGTTACGTTGGGCTTGTGTACTATTCTGCGAGAATTGTTCATACTCGAACAAATTGTCTTCCACAACTTCCACCTCACCTAAGGACGGTTCATCAACAACTAACTCGTCCTTAGGGTCAACTCCAAGTATGTAGTTGTGCAGCACACAACAAGCAAGTACAATATCAACTTGCGTGTCAAAGTCATGGAACTTCTTCTCCCCTAGGATGCAAAACCTGTTCTTCAGGGTAGCAAATGCACATTCTATTTTGCTACGCAACTTAGAATGCCTATGGTTGAAGAGTTCCTTCGCATTTGTAGGGTGATGATCCTTCTTGGGATTGAAGTAGTACCTAACTCCACGATAAGGGGCAATAAACCCCGGCATTGTGGTGTAGCCAGCATCAGCCAAATAATACTTTCCTATACGTAAAGAAGGGACATGCAATCAATTGTAAGAGTCGGAGATTCTTAACCGTTACAAAGTAAGATTATATACCTGTTATGACCTTTAGTCCATATGGAGATGGCCTAGAAAGGGCATCCTTTAAAATTGTCATGTCATTAGCACAACCTTCCCATCCGGCCAGGATATAAGTAAATTTCTTGTCGGGAGTACAAGCCGCTAACACATTTTGTGTTACTTGTTTTCTACCCCTAAACCTTGCTACTATAGCGGCTGGGAGGGTGGCTTGGATGTGGGTGCCATCTATCATCCCTATACAATCCTACAGTTCAATGAAACGCATTTGTAACGTATAATATTATTAGGTTAGTTGTATGCAATCTTAATTTATAGAAAATAACAGTTGTACCTCAAAATACGGATACCACTCTGCTGAATTTAATATCTCCGTCGGAGTGTTAGATCCTGCTTGCTTCACAAATCGTTCTTGAATTGAACATATTGCGCCTAGGACTTTATTAAAATACCTAGAAACCGTCTCTCCGGATCGAATGAATTCAATGCCGCAAACTCTATTTTTTGCCTTATGTCCCAATATGTAAAGGAAGATGGCTAGTTGTTCCTCCACACAAACAGATTGCGTATCATTGAGCGACCCATTGGAACGGAAAATATTTGCGAGACTGTAGAAAGCAGCACTACTCATCCTAAGGTAATGGACACAGTTATTGGGTCCTGCCGTCAATATTCGATACATGTGAGCTTGCCTCCACTGTTCTCTTATTAGGGAGGGTTCCCTTGCAATGCCTTGTCGGTCATTTCCCTCATTTTCCATTAAATTCATAATTATAGTTACAACAGTCAGTATACTAGCGACTGCGGCATTTAGTAACGGATCGTTGGGATTCGACAAATCCATCTACATGAAAACCACAATGTAATCATGTATCATGTTATGAAACATACCATCCATTACAAATAATATATCAAACAGACAGATCAGCTTGGTTGTGTAAAATACCATTATTAAAAAAATTTCGTATGTAAAATCGACCCATCATAAACAGACAGATCAGCATGGGTTGAAGTTTCATATGTAATTATTTACCATTTTAACAAAATCTACACAATATTTTTAACCATTCCAACCAAATCGACCCATCATAGACATCCGGAACCAAATTTCATATGTAAAATAAATGGAAAAAATGACAGATCAAATAATATTCCCCAAAATAATTGGAAAAATATTCTCAAACAACGGAAAATTTGACAGATCTATAACAAAATGAGATATTTAATCCGAAAAAATTAAAAACGACACATATTGGGGAGGAAAATCACTAGATTCGGGAGAAAAATGACAGATCCATAAGCAAATATAGAAGAAATGGAAGATCTTTGCAAAAAATTATAGATCGAAAAAAATTGGGATGAAATGAGCAGAAAATTACTAGATCCAGAAATTTTTTTACTAGATTAGGGAGGAAAATCACTAGAGAGGGAGGAAAACCACTGGCAGCGGACGGCGGAAGAGCGGACCCAGCAAGCACTTCTCCGGTTTCTCAAGAGTCTCCCTCCTCCACTTTCATGGACTTCAAGCAAAAATGGAGCGGAACTCAAACTAGAGTTTTAGGAGGAGACAGGGACTGCTCCGCAGTCCCATCAACCACTTTAAGTCCATTTACTCGGCCGAACCAAACAATGAAACTTCCTTCACATCCGGTGAAACCCCACAAAAGTCCCCACTTTCACCTCAGTTGGACCCAACCAAACAGGCCCTTAGACCTCTCCAATGGGGGTTTCTATCTTCCCTATTTCTATGGAAGAAATTCAGTTTAGAAAAAAATTTCTCCCAATTCTATCACCATTTCTATCCTAGGTGTCAATGATGTAGGATAAAAAATTTCTAAGAGGATTTCTACATGTAGAAACTCTCATAGAAATTCTCTTATCTCTCATGACAATTATTATTGAGTCTCACACCATTAAATTGGTCATTTTACTATGTGACACATAGGATAGAAATGGAGAACCATTGGAGAGCATTTTTGTATGTCTACAATTTCTATGTATAAACTCTTCCAACTAGGATAGAAATTTTCTTAAAGTACAATGCCAAGTAGGATAAGAACTCAATTTTAGAAATCACCATTGGAGATGGTCTTAGATGACATGATAGGTGACAAGACTACATTTAGGCCTAGTTCGGTTCGCAAAATGGAAGATAAAGGAAATCAATTCCTTGTCATTTTATTTTCTTTGGAAAATTTTATTTTTCATTAATTTTTCTTTCTGATGTTTGAAAATGCCAAGAAAATTTGAAAAGGAAAGTGACTACTTCAATGTAGGAAAGTAATTCCTTGCTTGGATGGATAGAATCATTTTTTTTCTAATTTTCCTTCCATTGAGAATCACTTTCCTTTCCTCCTCAATTTCTTTGGCACCCAAACATAGGAAAGTAATTACTTTTCTTTTCCAACCTGGAGATTCCGCGAACCAAAAGAGGCCTTACTATAGACAATGAATGAGTAATGCTATGACTACAACCAGAGAGTTACAATTCTTTTACAACTTGCCACGTAGCCGGCCTTCATTGGAGGGGAGAGGTGGGCCGGGTGGGACCATGTTAGCAGTGGGGGTAGAGTAGGTTGTAAGAAAGTTGTAAAGATTTGATAGTAAACTTAGCATTATTAAGACAATGAATTCTCGAATACAAAAGTAATTGTTAAGTAGGGATGTTATTCTCCAATGCAAATAAGTAAATATTTTTTATTCGTAATTGATGTCGAGGAGGAAAAGACATTGTGAGCTGTATTGTTTATGTTAAGGAAATATCCAGCCATCAATAGAGCCAGCAATGCACAGCTGTATTGGTTTTGAATAATTTCCTCTTGTTAGTTATTTTTCTTCTTTGGATTATTACCGTTGTATTTTCCTTATTTGGTTTCTTTGTAAACTCTATAAATGGAGGTCACCTCTAATGAATAAATCACAGAAAACTATTCCATTCTCCATTGTTAACATGGTATCATAGCTTTGGCTTTAACTATTCTGTCACCGTTCTTTCCCGAGCACCGCCACCCTCCTCTGATCCACGACCAGCTGACCTCCGCTGCCAGATCCTCTCCGCTGAGAAGAGTATGTTGTAGACTTTTTTTGTGCTCTTACTTTCTTTTTCCAAAGACTAGCAGCCCCAAAAGCAAGGAAGAAGAAAGGAGAGTGTTGTAGATTTTTCTTGTGTTCACTTTCCTTTCTCTTTAAACACAAAAAAGTCACTGTCACCTTCACGTGGACCTCACAAATCCTCACATCACCTGTGAACACAATCCTCACATCACCTTTATTTTTGTTTTGTTACACTTGAGAGTCTCACATTTTTTTACACTTGAAAAAAAAAACATTGTTACTCTTGAGAGTCTCACATCATTTTTTTGGCATATAGTGTTAAGACTTTTAATATAGAGTGTATAGATTCTGACTATATTTTTTATTATCAGTTTATTTTTTCTCTTCTTAAATTCTTTTTTTTATTATTTAGGTAAAACAAGAAATGGCTTCTGAACACATACCAAGCCAACCTATTTCGGTTAAACTCGAGGGTAGTAACTATAGGCATTGGTCATTTCTTATGAGAAATTTTTTTAAAAGGAAAAGGTCTATGGAAATACATAAATGGTGATGAAATATGTCCTACGGCAAAAGATGCTAAGTTTGCTGATTGGGATATTAACAACAACAAAATTCTTATGTGGATTGTAAATTTTGTTACACCTTCAATCAGTATGCACTTGCTCGATACTTGGGATTTTTTGGCACATAGGTATATCCACACCAATTTTGCACAAAAATATAAGTTGGAACAGGATATACGTTCTTTAAAGCAACAAAAATAACAATCAATTTCGGATTTCTATTCTGAAATGTCTATTATTTGGGATCAATTGGCCCTTATGGAACCAAAATGGACATATGATGTTGCTATTTGGTTAAAATTCCGCGAAGAATCAAGATTAGTTCAGTTCTTGATGGCTCTTCGTGATGAATTTGAAACTAGCAGAGCATCTATTCTTCACCGGACACCAATTCCTACGGTAGTTGTTGCACTTTCTGAACTTATCTATAAGGAGACACGTAAAAGTCTCATGCCACATATAGACCCCTCGGTCTTTGTTGCTTCAACTCGGCCTAATGCTAATTTTCGGAAGGTGAATTCCACAAACCCTATTCATGACTTATCAAATGTTCAATGCAATTACTGTAAAGAATTTGGACACATGGTTAAGAGTGCACCTCTCCGACATCGAGAAACATGCGAGACAAAAAGAAGGTGACCACATCTGGTACCCATACAGCAGCTCCTACAATATTGATGTCCTCCAGTCCTAGTACTTTGACCACTGCAGATATTCAAGATATGATCAAACATGCTCTTTCTACTGGTAACAACTCTATTGTTGCCTCTGCTTTTTCAGGTACTTACTCCATTAGCTGGTTTCTTGACTCTGGTGCGTCAAACCATATGACTTTTAATACAAAATGCTTTACATATTTAACTCCTATTTCTTCATGTACTACTATTTATACTGCCGATGGTTCTATTGTTACAACAAGTCATATCGGTTCTGTTAAAACTTCTAATGATCTAATTGTTCCAGATGTTTTACTTGTACCTAAATTGTCAATGAATCTTCTATCTGTCAGACAATTATGTGATCAAGGATTTAATATTAACTTTTCTTCATTTGGTTATACTATTCAGGATCGCTCGACGGAGAAGCAAGTTGGGACATGCCATAGAGTTGGTGGGCTTTTTGTCGTAGACAAACTAAATATCCTACCTACAGTTGGTACCTCAAGTGTTGCTCCATCTACTTTATCTCCTTTTATGTTTTGGCATTCTAAATTAGGCCATGTTTCATTTTCTCGGCTTCGATATAAAGGATTGTTGGGCTATGTCCGTCTAGATAACAAACCCTATTGTGATGTTTGTAAACTAGCAAAATAACCTGCACTTCCTTTCAATAATAGTATACTCTCTTATGTATCACCATTTAATATTGTGCATTCTGATATTTGGGGCAAGCTCCCATTAAATCTATGGAAGGTGCTCTATATTATGTACTCTTTGTTGATGACTATACTCGCTATACATGGACGTACTTATTGCACTCTCCTTCTGATTTTTTTAAGTATATCTTGAGTTTTGTGCAATGATAAAAACACAATTTTCAAAAACTATTAAGATTTTTAGATCGGACTCTGGATGTGAATATATATCCAAACCATTTATTGATTTTTTAAAAACTCAAAGAACCCTTCCCCAATTATCATGTACTGAAACACCTGAACAAAATGGTGTTGCAGAACGCAAACACCGTCATATTATGGAAACTGCTAGAACTTTACTTCTCTTATCCTCCGTTCCTCGTAGCTTTTGGGGAGAATCCGTTCACACCTCCACTTACATCATAAATCGCATCCCTTCATTGGTTACCGATAGGATTTCTCCTTTTGAACGACTCTATCAGACCCCTCCTGATTACTCTGAACTCTGTGTCTTTGGCTCAATATGTTTTGTCCTTCTTCTAAAAGAGAATGAGAAAAACTCAGCCAAAAAAACATCCATGTGTTTTTTTTAGGTTATGGTACTCAACAAAAAGGCTATCGTTGTTATGATCCTTCTTCTCGAAAACTTTATATATCTCGGTATGTTACCTTTTGGGAGAAGATACCCTTCTACTCACTCCTAAAAAAATCAACTAGAGATCTCTGATTCTTTTCAGTTTTTTGATCCTTTTATTGATTCATCATCTGATAATTCTAAGTAGGTAATATCACATTAAGTAGAACTTGCAATAACACCACCTTCTGATCCTCCTGCACATGGTTCTAATATCACGTTTCCAGAAAATAATCTATCCCTTAGTGAATCAAACTCCCCAAAAACTCATCCAGAACCTCAAATTTTAACCCGACCTATTCGTGATAAACACCAACCTGCTCATTTCAAGGATTATCATTGTTATTATCTGCTCTTTTATCCCTTCATGAACCAACAACCTATCGTGAGGCCTCTTCTTGGCAGCAAACCATGAAAGAAGAACTGACTACTCTACAAGATACTAACACATGGGATCTTATGGATCTTCCTCTTGGTAAATCTATTGTGCGGTGTAAATGGATTTACAAAATCAAAACAAAGTCTGATGGTACTATTGATCGATACGAGACCCGTTTAGTTGCAAAAGGTTTCACCTAAGAATACGGTATTCATTATGAAGAAACGTTTGCCCCAGTTGCCCGTATGACCACTATACGAACTTTGATTGCAGTTGCTTCTGTTCGCCATGGAAACTACATCAAATGGATGTTAAAAATGCCTTTCTTCATGGAGACCTACAAGAGGAAGTTTATATGAAATCACCCCTGGTCTTCCACACTCTCCTCATCAGGTTTGTAAACTTTGTCGTGCTCTATATGGTCTTAAGCAAGCTCCTAGGGCTTGGTTTGAAAAGTTTTGCACTGCAATTACTGATTATGACTTCACCCAGAGTACTCACGATTTTGCTATGTTCTTTCGCTCATCTAACAAAGGTATCGTCATTCTTGTCATATACGTAGATGATATGGTCATTACTGGTAATGATTTACAAGGTATTCATGCTTTAAAATTACACTTAAGCACCTGTTTTGAAATAAAAGATCTCGGTACTCTTCGTTACTTTCTTGGGATAGAGGTTGACCATACTTCTAGTGGTTATTTCTTTCTCAAGTAAAGTATACATTGAAATACTTCTTCGAGCAGGTTTAACTGACACTAAGACTGCAGATACCCCTCTTGAATTGAATATTAAATTGTATGCATCTGACGACACCTTACTCTCTGATCCTATAATGTACCGACAGGTTGTAGGCAGTCTTAATTATCTTACTATTACTAGACCAGATATAAGTCATGCAGTTCATATTGTAAGTCAATTCATGTCTTCACCTCGCTCTAATCATTATGCAGTTGTTCTTCGAATCTTGCGCTACTTGAAGGGAACTTTATATCAAGGACTACACTTGTCTTCTACCTCCACGCATACTCTTCATGCTTATTCTGATTCCGATTGGGCAGGAGATGTCACAGACCGTCGCTCCACTACTGGCTTCTGCATATTTCCTGGAGATTCTCTTATTTCTTGAAAAGTAAGAAGCAAACGATAGTTGTCCGCTTAAGTGCTAAAGCTGAATAAAGAGCCCTTACTTACACTATGTCTGAGATTATATGGTTACATTGGCTTCTTCATGACACGGGTATTGAACATTCATTGTCTACTCCTCTTTTTGTGACAACAAGAGTGCTATCCAAATAGCTCATGATGATGTCTTCCATGAGCGCACCAAACATATCGAAGTTGACTGCTATTTTGTCCGGACTCATTTTACAAAAGGAACAATCCACCTATGTCACTCTCACTTTTCTAAGATAGGGGTAAAATGGTAATTTTCCATTTTTGAATATTTTGGGAATTTTATTTCATGAATGATAATATTTAATGATTATAGGAGTCGGGTTCGAATTTTATCGTATTCCGATTTAATTCGGGACTCCAGGGAATTTCGACTTAAGTTGTGTTTAACACATTAATTAGCCATGGCCCACCAAACTTAACATTTAGGTCTAGGAGTTTGACTACTTCCCCATGAGTGTTTAGGCCTAATTGTGATTTTTATTTGGTCTAAACTAACCCCCAAAACCTAATAGGAATTTAACTTCATATGGAAGCAAAGGAGGGCAAACTTGTAATTAACAAGGGGGTCAAACCATTCTATATAGGGTCGGTCACCACCCTCCCTCTTTCTTCTATTCACTTCAAATTTTTTCATTTTCTTCTTCTCCAAGTCTTCTTTTCAAGAGCAAGAATAGAAATCCTTAGAATTGATCTCCATTTAAGGTTTCTTTTTCAAATCTTTTTCCATCCAACTCTCCCTCTATCCCAAGTGGAGCTTCTACAAGTTTTTGGGAGCAAGAAGTGAAGAGTTGTGTCCTAAACAATTCATTGTGTCGGAGCCGTGTCGGAGGATTTTTCCATTGGGATCCATCTCCGATAGGTACAACCTATCCTCTAATCCATTCTTTTCATCATATAAATCAATTTGGACCATGTAGGATTAATCCCAAGGTTGTGTTCCTATTGTGTCAAGTTTGAGTCCATTCGGTGTGTCCTAGGAGGAGTTTTGGTTTGTGGTTGTGTCCTAGAGTTTTCCCCCAAATTTTGACACGCCTAGAAATTAGGTTTGCTCTAAGTGGGTTAGGCACTTTAAACTTCATTTTGTATTAGTATTATGTGGAGTATTATTCATATTTAGTGTGTGTGAGTGGTTCATATATATATATATATATATAATATATATATATATATATATATATATATATATATATAAACACACTTAGAGGCACCTATATATATATTATATATATATATATATGTATATATATATATATAATTATATCTATTATATATATATATATTATATTATCTATATATATATATATATATATAGTGTGCCTCTAAGTGTGTTCATATATATATATATATATATATTATAATATATAGATATATATTATATATGAACACACTTAGAGGCACACTATATATAGATATATATATATATATATATATATATAGATTATATATAATATATATATATATATATAGTGGCCTCTAAGTGTGTTCATATATATATATATATATATATATATATATATAGAATATATATATATATATATATATATATATATATAATATATATATATATTTAGTGTGCCTCTAAGTGTGTTCATATATATATATATATATGTGTGTGTGTGTGGTGTGTGTGTGTGTGTTCATATATATTATAATAATATATAATATTATATATATATATATATCTATATATATATATAATATATATATATAGTGTGTGTGTGTGTGTGCGTATATATATATATATATATATATATATATATATATATATATAGGTGTGTGTGTGGTGTGTGTGTTGTGTGTGTGTGTGCGCTATATATATCTATATTATATCTATATATATATATATATATATATATATATATATATTATATATCTCTATATTTATATATATATATTATATATAATATATATATATAATCTATAGATATATATATATATAGTACACACTCTCATATATATATAATATATATATATATATAATATATATATATAATTATATCTATATATATATATTTTATATATATATATATATATATATATATATATATAATAATAATATATATCTATCTATATATATATACAGACCTCTCATATTCTATATATATATATATATTATAGATATATATATATATATATCTATAATATTATATATGAGAGTGTGTCTATATATATATATATGAGAGTGTGTCTATATATATATATATATATATATATAATTTAATATCTATATATATATTATATATTTTTATATATGAGTGTGTCTATATATATATATATATATCTATATATATATATATATAATATATATATATATATATATATAGATATATTATGTGTGTGTGTGTGTTGTGTGTGTGTATTATATAGAGAGGGAAGAATAGAGATTGTATGTGTGTGTGTGTTTATATAATTATAGAGATTTAGAGAAGAAGAATAGAGAGAATTAAGAGGGAGAATAGAGGAGCGAAAGATGTGAGAAAGATGAGAAATGAGAACCATAGCAGCAGCTGGGGGGATTGGGGTCTGCTGCCCCCCACCAGCAACAGCACAGCAGCTGCATAGAGCAGCAGCAGCAAACAGCATTAGCAGCAGCAATAGCAGCAGCAAAGGCACAGTAGCACCCCACAATAGCCCAATCAACCCCCCATAAACCTATATATATACCTATATATACATATATATACCCCTATATATAACCCTATATACTCCTATAAATACCACTAACTAACCCCCAAGTTAGTCCTAGTGAGTGTGTGAAAAGTTAGTTTTGTGAGAGAGTGTAGAGTGAGTGAAGGGGGGATTTTGAGATAGGAGCGTCGGAACGCGTCCAAACTTGAATAGGACTTAGCTAATAAAATAGAGTTTGTGGTAGGCTTCTAAGTCAAAATTGGGTTTTCGTTTGGGATTAGGAGAGTGGTATCACACGATACCATTGAGTATCCTACGGTACTCAAGATAATAGGTAAACGATAACATGGACCGTAAGATGGACTGGATGTCCACTTTATCTAGAGAACTTGGTAGGTAATGATTGTATAGGCTAGTATCCTACTACCCTAGGAAGTCGGAGTGAAACTCCCAAGGGAAAGCCACTTGGCTTTAATGTTAGAGTGGTTTAAGGGTATGTATATATAAAGGATAATCGGGTAATTTCAAGATACGGGATACGGGTAGTCGTTTGACTTGAAACTTAGGTGACTTGATAGGTACACCCTACAAACGTCATATTTGAACCAATTTCGGCTCGGTTGACCCAGAGTTGACTTTTACCAAAAAGTCAACAATGAGTCAACCCTTTGTCTAAATTGACCAAATCCGAACTAGAGTTGACCAGTTGACCAAAAGTCAACTGTTAGTCACATTTGACCAGTTTGACCTAGGATTGACCTAGAGTTGACTAGGTTGACCAGTTGACTAAAAGTCAACTGTAAGTCAACTCTTGACCCCGTTTGACTTGCTTTGACTTGCTATGACTAGGATGACCTAGAGTTGACTTATTTTGACTTAGATTGACTTGACAGACTTAGTTTGATCTAGAATTGACTTGACAGGACTGGTGTGACTCAGTGAGACCTAGTTTGACCTAGATTTTATATCATGGATTAGAAATCATTCTTAACTTTGTTAAACCTAAATTAACATACGATATCTCATCTTTAGGTCTCTGATTACCACTCTGAGCATTGATATACCCTACAGCTCAGGACAGCAGGCGAGTACATTCACTGATAGTTTTTATTGTCATGATATCTGCTATATCTGATTCAGTTGTAGTGTCTTATTCGATTTCAGTCACGATAGTTCACGGACTATAAGTTGGATCACGACATGAGATGTTGTTCCAAGATTTCTGGGTATATTGGTACATTTCTTGTCTTGTTCCATGTACTTGTATAGACACCGAATTCTAAGGGGACTTGCTACCCTTTATGGAATCACGTGCCATGACGTGTCATGTCCAGATCCATTGTACTATTCGGGGATGGAGAATTATTAGGGCTATGTGATCCAAGCTGCCCTGTCACTATATTCTTGTGCTCGTGCCACTCTCCCTCACGTAGGGTGTAGCGAGATCCTATTTTCCTTGTACCTGCTATCCAGGTTGGCCGGCATGACCCTTCCAGATTTTCTTGTGATTGTCGGGCCAAGTGGATAGTCACCCTGTAACATATCCTAAGCCGATCATATAACGCTCTAATAATTCAAGGCACATTTTATATTTACTTTATCTTATCTTATATCCTGCTCTGTTCTACATTCAGTACTTTCTCACCATGCTATAATATACAGTTACTCACATGTTCTATATGCCTCTATGTTGTACCTTGATTGTAGACTAAGTTCTGCTCGGGAGAAGGGTTACAACCCCGGTCCTTGTTTGATTTAAGGGTTGTAACTCAGCTTCCGAACGGTTCCCAAGTCTTCATATATCTTTGTCTTGTATTTTATTATACTGTCTCTTATAGAATTTGTCAATTCATATGGAACTGCTGTTAGTGCTTGTACTTGCTCATTTTCTTGACAGAATACCGTTGATATATTACAGATGATTCTGAGACAGACTGCTCGACCTATTATGGGCTCGAGTTAGATGGAGTAGTCCTGGACCGTGGGCTGATAGTAGAGCCACTAGACTTTGCACTCCCAGAGTAGTGTAGCTTAGTTGAGTTTGCCTGGACTGCGATCCAGCTAGTACTATCAGACTGTAGCTTCTATATTATATTTTGAGACCCTGTGATATTGTGTATATATCTGGGCTTGTGTTGGATCTTGGACTTATTTCCTTTTCATATATCATATGTTCCCTTCTGTGCTATCTACCTTAGTTTTTTCTGTGATTGAGACTGTATTGCTATGTCACCTCCATTCGGAGTGTATATACTATACAGATACATTTATACTGTTAGTCGTAGTATTTACAGACGTTATATACAGCTTTCTACCGTCGATACTGCGGCGTAGCTGGACGTACCCACGTGCTCGTGCCCCTCATAAGGGTGCGGGTCGTGACACATTTTTGTGCGGCCATGCAGGTCTGTGTCACAATTAGTACGATCTCGTAATGGTGCTCGACTTGGACTACTAATTACGAGCCTGCAATTAGGACGTAGGACCTAGGATATGATAGGAGTTTCTCAATCACACCTAGGAAAATTTCTGATCTTTTAATTATCATGATTACTCCCCTTGTATTAAATTAACTGTCCTTCTTTGATAATATCTTCTTATGTGCCATATTGATCTCTTTGTTTCAATTCGTCTCCAGGATGACGAAGACGCACCCGCAGGCCACTGGATCGAGTAGCTTGCATGAGAGATCTGACCAGGCTGAGGAGGAGGTTCAGGAGACTGCCCCAGTATTTCTACTATCCCGGAGGTCGTGGCAGTTGCGCAGGGAGGTCTACCACCTCCACCCCAGAGGGTTTCGGTCGTCGTTCCAGAGATGCTACCGCCACCACCTCCGATACCGACGGATACACACCACATGTTCCTTCTCCTTCAGCAGATGATGGAGACACATCGAGCCCAGGCTGAGGCATCGCAGTGCCAGACGGAGGTGTCACACCGTCAGATTGAGATACTGAGGCAGAGCATGGAGAACTCGCATCAACTTGCACTGGCAGCCATGGAGAGAGTGGCACCGGGTACGGTACAGGGCCCTACTGGCCAACAGCCGTACCAGCAGCAGTCTAGGCCAGGGACAGTATTAGAATTTAGAAAGATGAGCTCCAGGGACTTCACGGGCACGGAGGGCATCCTTTATGCAGACGATTGGCTAGAGGACGTGCAGCGGAGTATGGAGCTGGCAGAGCTTCCTAGAGGACTTTGGGTTTCGGCCGCAGCCAGCCGATTCTTTGACATCGCGCTGACATGGTACCGCACGGATCCTCGTGCGTCGGTGAGAGGTTATTATGGAAGGACTTCCGGAGGCTCTTCAAGGAGAAGTTCTTCCAGGACGTGGCTCTTACAGCATTGGAGGGCCAGTTTGTGGGTCTAGTGCAGGGGAACTCGTCGGTGGACGAGTATACAGCAGAGTTCTTCCGTCTTAGCAGGTTTGCTCCCGATCTGATCCAGGATGAGGGGCAGAAGACTCGTAAGTTCCGTAGGGGACTTATTCGTGCAGTTTGCACCCGTACCTCGGGTCGCCGTGACGTGACGTTCGATCAGATATTGATGGACGCGCATATTGCAGAGAGGACTTCGGCCTCAAGCCGAAGAGGAGCGGTAATACCATGGAGGCGAGTTCCAGTGCGGGACCGGCCAAGCGCCCCCACTTTCAGCATCAGTAGAGGCCATTTCAGCAGCAGCCTCTATTGCAGATTCAGCAGGCACCAGCGCGTGTCCAACAGCACCAGGGACAGGGCCAGAGACCGGCTACTCTGCATAGCTTCTGCGGGAAGCCGGGGCACACCAGGGAGGCTTGCAGAAAGAGGTTGGGCGTCTGTCTATACTGTAGGGTGCCTGATCACCAGCTGAAGGATTGCCGCTTTCGTGGAGTCCGAGGAGGCCCAGACAGGGTGCAGCAGGCTAGAGGACCATCAGTTCAGCAGAGGGTCCTCCACTTCAGACCCAGCAGCAGCGCTTTATATAGCACCAGAAGGGAGCACCTGCGGGCAGGGTGTTCACCTTGACAGCAGAGGAGGAGGTAGAGCCAGTGGGAGATGTTGTAGCAGGTCATGTTCTCCTTGATTCTTTCCCTGCTTTCGCCTTGTTTGATTCTGGTGCCACTCATAGTTTTGTGTCTGTTTTCTTTGCTCTGAGACACAATATTATTGCTGAGTATATGGGTAGGACTTGCAAGATTATGACCGGGGGAGGCATCATCCTGGTTAATAATATTTGTAAGGGACGGAGAGTCACCCTGAGAGGCCGGGACTTGAGTGCATGTCTGCTCGTAATGCCCCTTCCGAGGTACGATATGGTACTCAGTATGGATTGGTTGAGCATGCACCATGCTAGTATTAATTGTAGAGGAGACAGAGTTCTTTTTAGGCCGCCGGAAAGCCAGAGATCGAGTTTGCTCGAGGAGCAGCGGAGCCGGAGGCAGGATTCTGTGGAGCTTTGTTGGCAGGGCAGGATTTGCCACATCCGTTGATAGCTGAGTTCTCGGATGTCTTTTTCGAGGAGTTACCGGGGATGCCGCCAGACAAGGACATTGAGTTCTATATAAACTTGGTATCGGGCGCCGAGCCTATTTCACAGTACGTCTATAGGGTCAAAACAGCGAGTTGATAGAGCTGAAGAAGCAAGTCGACGAGCTGCAGGACAAGGGTTTATCAGATCCAGTTCCTCGTCCTGGGGAGCGCCAGTCCTGTTTGTGCCGAAGAAGGACGGTACATCCCGCATGTGTATTGATTACCGGGCGCTCAACAACCTCACTATCAAGAATAGATACCCTTTGCCAAGATCGATGATTTGTTCGATCAGCTGGATGGGGCGAAGGTATTTTCAAAGATAGACTTGAGGTCCGGGTATCACCAGCTGAAGGTGAGGCGGGATGACATTCCTAAGACGGCATTTCGGACTCGGTACGGCCAGTACGAGTTTACAGTGATGCCATTTGGGTTGACCAATTCTCCCACGGTGTTTATGAACTTGATGAACAAGGTATTCCATCAGTACCTTGACAAGTTAGTGGTGGTCTTCATAGATGATATCTTGATCTATTCGAAGACGCAGGAGGAGCATGAGAAGTACTTG
>JANAVB010040818.1:4844522-4862022 GCA_029216955.1 Iris pallida | reverse complement strand
GAGAAGAAGAATAGAGATAATTAGAGAGGGAGAATGGAGGAAGAAATAGTGTGAGAAGAGAGGGAGAAAGGAAGAACCATAGCAGCAGCTAGGGGGGGATTGGGGCTGCTGCCCCCCAAACAGCAGCAGCAGCAGCAAACAGCATTAGCAGCAGCAATAGCAGCAGCAAAGGCAGCAGTAGCACCCCACAATAGCCCCCAATCAACCTCCCATAAACCTATATATATATACCTATATATACATATATATACCCCTATATATAACCCTATATACTCCTATAAATACCCACTAAACTAACCCCCAAGTTAGTCCTAGGTGAGTGTGTGAAAAGTTAGTTTTGTGAGAGAGTGTAGAGTGAGTGAAGGGAGGATTTTGAGATAGGAGCGTCGGAACGCGTCCAAACTTGAATAGGACTTAGCAAATATAAAATAGAGTTGTGGGTAGGCTTCTAAGTCAAAATCGGGTTTTCGTTTGGGATTAGGAGAGTGGTATCACACGATACCATTGAGTATCCTACGGTACTCAAGATAACGGGTAAACGGATAACATGGACCGTAAGATGGACTGGATGTCCACTTTACCTAGAGAACTTGGTAGGTAATGATTGTATAGGCTAGTATCCTACTACTTTAGGAAGTCGGGAGTGAAACTCCCAAGGAAAAGCCACTTGGCTTTAATGTTAGTGGTTTAAGGGTATGTATATATAAAGGGTAATCGGGTAATTTCAAGATACGGGATACGGGTAGTCGGTTTGACTTGAAACTTAGGTGACTTTATAGGTACACCCTACAAACGTCATATTTGAACCAATTTTGGCTCGGTTGACCCAGAGTTGACTTTTTACCAAAAAGTCAACAATGAGTCAACCCTTTGTCTAAATTTGACCAAATCGAACAAGAGTTGACCAGTTGACCAAAAGTCAATTGTTGGTCAATATTTGACCAGTTTGACCTAGGGTTGACCTAGAGTTGACCAGGGTTGACCAGTTGACTAAAAGTCAACTGTAAGTCAACTCTTGACTCCGTTTGACTTACTTTGGCTTATTTTGACTTGCTATGACTAGGATGACCTAGAGTTGACTTATTTTGACTTAGATTGACTTGATAGGACTTAGTTTGACCTAGAATTGACTTGACAGGACTTGGTGTGACTCAGTGAGACCTAGTTTGACCTAGATTTCATATCATGCATTAGAAATTATTCTTAACTTTCTTAAACATAAATTAATATGCGATATCTCATCTTTAGGTCTCTGATTACCACTCTGAGCATTGATATACCCTACAGCTCAGGACAACAGGCGAGTACATTCACTGATAGTTTTCATTGTCTTGATATCTGCTATATCCGATTCAGTTGTAGTGTCTTACTTGATTTCCAGTCACGATAGTTCACGGACTAGTATACGTTGGATCACGACATAAGATTTTTTCCTAGATTTCTGGGTATTGGTACATTTTCTATCCTGTTCCCTGTACTTGTATAGACACCGATTTCTAAGGGGACTTGCTACCCTTTTATGGAATCACGTGCCATGACGTGTCATGTCCAGATCCATTGTACTATTCGGAGATGGAGAATTATTAGGGGCTATGTGATCCAAGCCATCCTGTCACTATATTCTTTTGCTCGTGCCACTCTTCCCTCATGTAGGGTGTAGCGAGATCCTATTTTCCTTGTACCTGCTATCCAGGTTGGTCGGTATGACCCTTCACAGATTTTTTTGATTGTCGGGCCAAGTGGATAGTCATCCCTGTAACATATCCCAAGCCGATCACATAACGCTCTAATAATTCAAGGCACATTTTATATTTACTTTATCTTATCTTATATTCTGCTCTATTCTACATTCAGTACTTTTCACCATGCTATGATATACAGTTACTCACATGTTCTACATGCCTCTGTTGTACCTTGATTGTAGACTAAGTTCTGCTCGGAAGAAGGATTACAACCCCTCCTTGTTTGGTTTAAGGGTTGTAACTCAGTTCCGAACGGTTCCCAAGTCTTCCTATATCTTTGTCTTGTATTTTATTATACTGTCTATTATAGAATTTGTCAATTCACATGGAACTGCTGTTAGTGCTTGTACTTGCTCATTTTTCTGACAGGATACCGTTGATATATTATAGATGATTCTGAGACAGACTGCTCGACCTATTATGGGCTCGAGTTAGATGGAGTAGTCCAGGACCGTGGGTGATAGTAGAGCCACTAGACTTTGTACTCCCAGAGTAGTGTAGCTTAGTTGAGTTTGCCTAGACTGCGATCCAGCTAGTACTATCAGACTGTAGCTTTCTATATTATATTTTGAGACCCTGTGATGTTGTGTATATATCTGGGCTTGTGTTGGATCGTGGACTTATTTCCTTTTATATATCATATGTTCCCTTCTGTGCTATCTACCTTAGTTTTATTCTGTGATTGAGACTGTATTGCTATGTCACCTCCATTCGGAGTGTATATACTGTACATGTACCTTTATACTGTTAGTCGCAGTATTTACAGACGTTATATACACGTTCTACTGCGATACTGCGGCGTAGGCTGGACGTACCCACGTGCTCGTGCCCCTCATAAGGGTGCGGGTCTGACAACCTACCCTACATTACTTCAGAAGCTCAAATTGCAGATTTCTTTACAAAGACACACCCCTCGGCTCGGTTCAATTTTCTAGTATCCAAACTCAATATGTTTTCTCCACCCTCTTGAGTTTGAGGGGGGATGTTAAGAAAATATCCAGCCATCAATAGAGCCAGCAATGCACAGTTGTATTAGTTTTGAATAATTTTCTTTTGTTAGTTATTTTCCTTCTTTGGATTATTACCGTTGTACTTTCCTTCTTTGGATTATTATCGTTGTATTTCCTTCTTTGCTTTCTTTGTAAACTCTATAAATAGAGGTCATCTCTAATGAATAATCACAGAAAACTATTCCATTCTCCATTATTAACAGTTTACAACTGAAAGTCAATTTAAATCTTCTTTTACTTTTGTCATGCAACCTTCACAATTTACTTAACAAATTCATTGGAGAATAATTTTTAAATGAAAATTTGTCATTTCTATGTGGTAACTTTCTTCTTCTTTTTTCCCCAAAAAATATAGCAGAGTTGGAGATGCTCTGACCTACATGTCAGCAAGTAAGGAGGCCTTATGAGATACCGCCGATGCTGCGGCATACTACCGCCGATGCTGCGGCTTAGGCTGGACTTGGCTACGTATTCGTATTCGAAAAGCAGGTACGGGTTGTGACAAGTTTTTTTGGTGGCCAATGCAGATATATTTTCGTAAAATTGCGAACTCGCGATAGTACCTATATTAGTCATACTACTGTGAGCCTGCGACTAAGAAGTGCTCATTCATAATTAGGATTGATTTGATTTTAGGGAAAAGGCTAGGACTAGGTACACCATAAGGAAGTCATTATTCAATTTGACTGTTGGTTAGTTAAGGTTGGTACATAGACCATGTGATTTAGGTAGGAATTTATCGAATTCTAAATCCTATTAAATAACTTAAGGATTTTTTCTAGAAGGATATACTATTGTATTTTAATACGATGGTATGACCAAAGGTAGATAGACTATTCGCTTGGTAAATTAGGACTTCATAGGATTCAATTTCTAATCTTGATCATTTGTGCAATTTTATTTTCTGCCATCTCTAAACATCCTCATATCGTAAGTCCAAATTGCTTATTTATTTTCCTTTTATCATAAGAATTATTTTTATAATTTTTTATTCTGTTATTCATATATGAATCTCGAGTTAGTTTTTGATTCAAATTTTTTCTCTCGGTCATTTGGATATCCATGAAATAAAGATTAGAATGTTTATACTTCTCTTGTCTTCAGTTATTTCCTCCCTAATCGATCTTTTTATTTTCAAGAATTAAGACTTATAGGACATATACTTACACTTTTCCTATCTTTATTATCTTGGAACTTATTTGAATTTCTAGAAGCTCCTTTGAAATTCTTATGGATATAGTTGGAATAAATTTCGATGACTTACAATGGCAAGGCAGATACGCACTGTCCATTTTTTGAATTATGGAGACTGCGGGTTCACTGCAGCCAGCAGTGCACTGGCAAGGCATGACCCCTAAAGTTGAAGTAATTTCAAGTAAGCGTAGGTTATCGAATAATATTAAAACTATGTCCAGTTGCCCTATTTTGATCTTCGAGTTGTTATGTCTATATTGGATAGAGTTGATAGAGTATTCGATACCGTATCCTTATTTAAGTCATGAAACCAAAAGTTTACTGTAGCCAGATCTATACTTGTAACACCCCTGAAATTTTAGAATTATTTTTTATTATTATTTGACTTAAATAGGGATTTATGGAATTTTAAATATTTTTAATTAAATAATATTTTTATAAATGACCTTAGCCATTGTTAAGATTTGGAGTACAAGATGACTAGGAATTATGGCATAGAGAGTGTAGTCGTGTGCTTTGACTAGTGTATTAACCATGCTAAGGAAGGCCGAGCCATAGGTGTGTTCTAACTAGAAAAACCAGTCAAAGTTGCGACTTAACCCCTATAAATGATTTAAGTATTTATTATTAAGATAATTGATTCTTAGGAGACCCGGTTGTACCAAACTAGCCCGGACTGGAGCCAAACCAAGCCCATGTAGTCGGGTAATGATTCCAAAAGGTTCCATATAGATATTTTGTGTATATATTTTGTAATGTCTTTAGTTATTATTTTCTATAAGTAAATCATTGTTATAAATAATAAATATTATTTTTTACCAAGGTAATAATTATTTTGGAAATAGCGTGATATTTTTTCCTTTATCTTATTATAGGTTTGGATTTTTGGCAATGAATATATGTGTGTATGGTATTGAGTATATACACATATATATAGATATAGGTTTATTAGTAAATATAAAGGTGGGTATATATATATATATATATATATATATATATATATATATATATATAATATATATATATATATATATTATATATATGTGTATATATGTGTGTGTGTGTGTGTGTGTGTGGGTGTGTGTGTGTGTGTGTTGTGTGGTGTTTGTGTTTCATATATGGGTTATTGTTAGTAGTAGTAATATTTTACTTTGGAACTATATTATTAATTTCTAAAAATATTTTTTTTATTTTTTTGTATTAATAGAAGTATCCCTATATGGTTATGTATGTGTGTGTATATATATATATATATATATATATATATATATATATATATATATATATATTAAAAAAAATATTAAAAAAAGAAAAAGAAAAAAAGAGATAGAAACCCACAACAGTACTATTCCTGCAGGAACAGTACTCGCTGTGGCCGATTTTGTAAAGGAATAAGAAACCCACAGCAAAGATTTCGATGAAATCTTCATCAAATCTTGCCAGATTTTTTTCTATCTAATTTAATTTGATTCTCTATTAGTTATATCCAAATCCAGTTTAAATCAAGAATTAAATTCGATTAGGAATCGAATCTTAAACTCTATATATATATTAAAAACCCATCGGGTTTTTGAGAAAAGCTACGAAAGCTCTAACCAACCCTCGTGCTCGACTTGGAACCCTCCCTCGACCTTAGGCGAACCCCCTGCCACCGTGTGCCACCTACTGCCCTCGCCGAAGAACCACTACAGCGCCACCAGCACTTCCAAACCCGACAAGAACGGGGACCCTGTTTCCAACCCACACCCGAGGGTACAAAAACTTCTCGATCAAATCACTTCATGTATTCTTCATTATTTTCGATTCCATAAGTTTCTATAGAAACCCTATATGACCCACTAGAAGTCCTTACAATAGAATTCGATGGAGATGATCCATCGATCCAGAAAATCGATGCGAACATTGAGGGAAAACTATTTCGAAAACAGTTTTTAGGCAGTCCAAGTGCCTCAGTTGGGGGATGGATTCTTGTCGATTCATCAACAGTCTCAAATATCTAATTAAACAACCGTTAAGACAGCATATAGGACTTTAGAACCTATTTTGTAGTTTTGAATTTCATTAATTGTGTGCAGAGAAAACAGTTTTCAAAATTGAGAAATAATCCATGTAAAAACAGTTTAGAAAATTTAGAAATTCTCCGATACGGAGCCCGTCCCGACAAACCGGGCAACTTGGTCGCAACCTGTGAGCATCAAAAGACGCGTATGGATGTTGCGGAGGTGGGATTCGACGGAACTCGATTTCGTTTGTGTGCATGACGAAATCGAGGCGTATCGGTCGAGATACCCGTATCGGCTCTTTACAAACTAGTCAATTACTTTGGCATGTTCGTCAACTCGAGAGAAAACTTGCGCCATTGGGACCATGTCATTTTTTTTCGTCCTGTGAGCCAAGTTTGATCCGATTATGAGAAGGTCGACCGGAATGCTATTTTGGCGGGCCCGCGACCCGATCCAATGGAAGAATTTGTGCATGACTCACCGGAATTCAACTTTGAAAATATGGTTAGGTTCGTATAGTTTGACATATAGTTTGATGACTTAGAGACCGTAGATGTTGGCACGCTTTTCGGTACAAAGCGGGTCCAACGACGGACATTGTTTTGACATAAAATTACCGTTTTGCCCATGTGTCCAGAATTGGACTTTTGGGCAGTCAAACTTAGACATTTATTTTAAGACAAACACGTTGGTGATGTCTGTTTCAGCGTCCGGAGACTGTTGTGAGAGTTTGACTTTTGTGGCTCAATGATTGACTGGATAGTATTGGTTCTACGTGCTACCACCATGCAAGTATACCGTGCCAACTTTATACAGTTTACTTCCATGCATGCTCTTATTACTTTTTCTTATTCATGTCGTATTTTCTATTACTTATTTTCTATCTTGCCATGATTTATTTCTATGTCTCTGGTCTATTATCATTTATTTTATCATTAGTTTTTTTTATATATTCCAATCATGACTTTGACAGTAGTTCACTTGAGTGCCTTGATTTGATCATGTGTACCATGATACCTTGACTTGATCATGCATTCCATACTACCTTGACTTGACCCTCTACCGATACTAGGATTGGCTACTCGACCACTCTCGACTCGGGAGACCCACGACAGGGCTACGATAGAGATTCACTATAGTTAGGGAATACCATGACGGGGCTACTAGCTATAGGACTGGGAGTACCACGGCAGGGCTATGGTCATTCGATTCATTTGTAGTCAAACTTAGTATTACTTTTCACATGACATGTCATTATCTATAAAATTCTTCCATATGTTCTTTATTCCTGTTCTAGCAGTTATTTCCTGTTTTTATTGCAAGTTTAAATTGTCAAAGTATGCTTGTATTATGTATCTTGCTAGTCCCCTGAGGACCTGGTGATCTCTTCAGGCTTAGTTAGGGACGAGGATTACCCGGAGGTTTACGGTTTTGGAGTTGAGACGGGTGATGTACCTTCGCAGGAGGACTAGATAGTGGCCGAGGACTTCTTTTGAGACATGTCTCTTTATTTAGACTTGCTATTCATTTCTTTTTATTTCAGCAGACTTGTAGTTGATGACTATTACTTTTTTTTCCTTTTTACTGTGGTTTCGGGATGTCTTACCCGTACAGTTATTATTTCTATTTTATGTTGGACAAATCTTTTTATTAGTATTATTTTATTGGACTTGATATCTTGTAACTCATTTTTTGTGTGGATGGGATTAGCTGTGACATGTGACTTAATTGTATTGCTGGGTTGTTATCATGATTTACAGCTTAAGAAATTTGCTAATGGGCTTACTTTAAGATTTGGCCTATCGTGAAGTATTGCTGGCATGTACCGTATCCTGGTCCTACGGTTTTGGGACTGGGGCGTTACAATACTGGCGAGGCATAAATTCTCGATAAAATGACTTCGGATATGCTTACGGTTTTCGAATAATATAGAGATTACATCCTTTTTGGCATATGACTATTGATTTTCATGGTTCGCAATTTCATGCACTCTCACTTGAATTTGATTTAGTTCTTATTTTTTTTCTTTCCTAAACCTTTCTTTCTTATCTTTTATTTTTATATCGTTATTAGGTTTCCTAGTAATCTTTTAAACCTATTTTGATTCTATTCCACTAGATTCATAATCATACATAGGTTCTGATTCTATGATCGTGCCTAAATAATTGATCGTTCTAAATGACTTCGATTTGATCATTCTTAAACGACCTTGATCGCGACTAGACTATTTTATTATATTTTCGATCATGTCAATTTGCATCTTTTCCTAAATTTTGATTCTATTCGCTGAGCATTTTTTAATCGGTTATATTCTTAGTCGTGCCTAATCATATCCTTCGAAATTTTGAGGATAAAATTTTTCTAAGGTGGGTAGATTTGTAAGTCCACTTCCCGAATTTTGAAATTTTTTATTTATTTTAGTTTTAAATATTTTTCTGATTAGAAAATAATTTTATTTTTAAATTCTATTATAGCTATTATGAAAGGAAAAGATTTACCAAATTTATTTTTAAAAGGGATTTTATATTTACAAAATATCTTTTAGAATTGTTTGATTTATTATTATGATAAATATACTTGTAGAATTTTAGTTTATTACTAGCAATTATTTTTAAAAGGTTTGATTTATAAAATCTATCTTTTATTATTTAAAATATTAGATATTAGACAATATTTAATTTATGGTTGTTATCAATTATAGGATTTAGGTTTTATTAATCTAAATCATTGAATTTTAAATCTTTGAAAAGATTCAATACATCCTAGTTCTTCCCTAATTAGGGTACCCCCTCTCCTATATATGGGAGCTTCCTCTTTTTCCTCACAACCCAAAATTCCACAAATTCTCCATAACCAAGCCAACCATCGCAGCAATTTTGTGTCGTGCACCGTGTCCGTGTCCACCCAATTCCCTCCACTAGTTACTTTTATAAAATATTGTGTCTTCTATGTTCGACAGCTCCTGACACCCAATTTTTGTGTCTTTGTCTCGCAGGATACGACACAGCCCAAAACCTTAATCCCTAATTCTAAATCCTAACCCTATCCCTAATTTGATCGGCTGCCGACTCCTACGCACACAACCCAGCCACCCAATTTTCCTCGCTGTCGCCATCCCGACTGGTGAGACTACCGTCTCCTCGACCTCCTCGACCACCCATGTCTGCCACCACCAACGGGTCAGCCACCAAAATTCCTAACCATGAGACCGTCCAAGCCACCACCTCCTCCTTATCTTCTTTGGCCGACCTCCAGTACACCACCGTCTTTCCAAAACTACAAACGATCGGAGAGATCCTCTCCGACGAACAGCCTCCGCCTGCCATGGCCAGTCACCACCACTACCGTCTCTGAACCCTAACTCCCCAGATCTGTTCGTCCTCAATTCCGCCACCATCGACACTACCCGCCGACACCACCAAGGCCAACGCCACCACTTACCTCCACTACATACCTAACCTCCGCCCAGTCGACGATCGCTCGTGTGTCGCCTGCGACCGCTCGTGCGTCACCCACCGACGATTTGCTCGTTGTACGTACGCCCCGGGAGTCCAGATTCACGCCACCAGTGCCTCGATTCCTCTCCGACTCGCCGATAACTTCCCTCGGTGAGCTCTTCCTTCCCCGATCTTCCCTCTCCCTCTCGTTCTCTATTCCATCTAGTTCTCTCTCTTACACAATTTCTCTTCCTTGGAGAAGAGGAATCCTCTTTACATTATTTCCTCTCTCATTCTTTGATTCTTAGTTTTTGTTTTATTTGTCCATTTATTTTCTTTTACTTTTTGTAGGTTAGTAACAAGGAGTGTTGGGCTGGTTAGTATAGTTAGTATAAATATTTTATTGAAGTTTTAATTAGTTGATTAATTATTTAGTATATTGTTAATATTTAAATTAGCAACTAGTTAGTTATTATCTTATTATTACTATTATTATTATTATTATTATTATTATTATATTATTATTATTATTATTATATTATTATTATTATATTATTATCATTGGTTTATTGATATAATATGTTAATTTTATTAATCTATATGCTAGGATATTTCTAAAATATATTATTGTTATTTTTATGGAATTTAAATATGGCTTTTGACCAAATATATTTGACAAATTGGGTTTAGCCTTACAAATGATTTTCTTGACTTTCAAAGTATTTAACTAAAATTATTTAACTAGTACAATATAATTTTTAGTATTATATATATATATATATATATATATATATATATATATATATATATTATATATATATCGATTCCTCTCCCTTGCCACCCCTCCTACCCCCCCGAACTCACACACTCGGTTCGGCTCCGGTGACGACATATCAGACAGGAGCGAACCTCCCAGCAAAGCATTGATCCCCCTCAACACTCAAGCTCTCACCCTCTCCAACCAATTCGACGCCCATGATTCGGAGGACGCGGAACACCCGGCAGAGACAGCCTACCCCTCAGCTGACCGCGTGCTTACCGAGATTCACCCTAACCCGAAAATCGTAGAACAGTTCACCGACATCTCCACACAAATCAACAACTCACCATCGAAGACTCCGTGGTAGAAGCCCTAGCTAATCTAGGGCCAGACCAAGTTCGGAGAGGGCACCAGGTCCAAGCGGCGGGTTACCCTCTTCAGCAAACTAATCTCCTGACAGGGAACACCAGTGACTCCATCATCATCCCCCGAGAATCCTATCCTGGACTCCACCGGGGAATCGGTCAGTCAGCACCCGGCCCCGCCGGAGCAATCATGTAACGATCACCCCCTCAACTGAGTAGGAACTTCTACCTCCAACGAGGCCAATGCAAACCACGTTTCTACTGAAACCACAACCATCCAAACCAGATCCGCCGCCAAGCGGAACAAAACCCCCCCTACAACGTCCTTAATGCTTAACATACTATCCTGGAATGTCCGCGGTCTGGCGAACAAACCGACGTTAAGGAGAATAACCTATATGAAAAAAATCCACAAGATCGACATCCTCATTCTTGAACCCAAAATCTCCCCCAAAATTAAAATCTATCCAACTACATCTGGGCCTTCCATCGGCTATAGCAGGCAGACACGATATTTGGATCCTCTGTACGAAGGACGTCAAATTAGGTGTCATCCAGGACTCCCGACAGGCCCTCTCCTGTTGGCTCGATCACCCAAGACTTCCCGATCACGCCATCCTATCAGCGGTCCATGGTAGCTGCGATATTGTGGAGAGAAAACAACTCTGGAACGACCTCCTCGACATCCATCACCTCCACACCAACTCTCCTTGGCTTTGCATTGGGGACTTTAAAGCGATCACCTAAACGCAGAGAAAACCGGAGGCTGCCCCCTCCCGTTCCGGCCATTCTGGACTTCAACAACTTCATATTCAACGTACATTTAACCTCTCTCCAGTTCACTGGCAATGCCTTCACCTGGTGTAACATGCAGGATGGCGACCGTCGTCAATACTCCAGGCTAGACAGGGCCCTCACGAACGCCTTCTGGCACGGGATGGGGAACACCACCAATCTGTCCCATCTCAACTCCACAGAATTCGACCACACTCCTCTTCTGGTTGAGATTAAAAACAATACCAACTCATGCAAAAAGAACTTCCAATTCCTCGACTTCTGGACCAGGCACCCGTATTTTTTTGGCATCGTTGCGAAAGCGTGGAACCGCAAGGATTCTTCCAACCCCCTAGTTAGGGTGAGCCACAAGCTTAAGGCCACGAGGAAAGCCTTATCCATCTGGAGCAAGATCGCCTACGGAGATATCTTTCAAGCCGTTCGGGTCGCCGAGGATGACGTCACCCGAGCCGAAGCCTTGGTCGTCAGGGATCGCTCCGTGCGGCCAGAAGAGCCCTCAACCTCACCAAGGCTATGCTTAAATTCAGGATCAAAGTGGAGACCGATTTCTGGAAACAGAAAGCGAGGTTGAAATAGGACAGCGAGGGGGACAAAAACTCGAAGTATTTTTGCCCGCGTTAACGGACGCAGACAGAAGCTATCGATTCACCGGACTGCTGATGACAACGGGAACATCATAACCGACCAAAAAAGCATCCAAGCGACGGCTACGGACTTCTATTCCCAACTATTCTCCAAAGAGACAGTTCACAAAGATAGATCGTTCTTAGACCAAATCCCCTCCTTATTAACGATACTGACAATGCCCAGTTGAACTGCCCTCCTACAGTTCAGGAAGTTAAAGATGCAGTGTGGGCTCTGAACGAGTACAGTGCGCCAGGTCCGAACGGGTTTTCGGGGGTATTCTTTCGCACATGCTGGGATATCATCAAGCAGGACATCACCGAAGCGGCGATCGCCTTCTTCGAAGGTGCTATATACCCCAAAGCTATTTCAAGCGCCAACTTGATCCTCATCCCGAAAAAAGACAACCTGGAGTCCTTCCGCGACTTTCAACCCATCAGTCTTTGTAACTTCACCAACAAGATCATATCCAAGGTCATCGCGACCAGAATGGCAGGTATTCTCCCCAAGATCATTTCGGAGGAGCAAAGTGGGTTTGTTCGCGAGAGGAACATCCAGGACAATATTATGCTGGCCCAAGAGTTAATCACCTGTATGAAATTCCCAGTGAGGGGAGGCAACATTGATGTCAAAATCGACATGGAGAAAGCTTATGACAGATTGGATTGGCAATTCATGATCTGGGTTTTCAGAGCTTTCGGATTCTCGAAACTTGGACCAATATCATATGGAGATCCATCAGCAAGTCGTGGTTCTCTACGGTCATCAATGGCCACGCTGGGGGGTTCTTTAAATCCCATCGCGGGGTTAGACAGGGCGACCCTCTATCCTCCACTTTCTTCATCATAACAGCTGACGTCCTGAGTAGGAACCTTAACAATATGGTCAATACCTCTAACTTCCAGCACTATCACACATCCAGTGGCTGTCCTATCATCACCCATCTGGCATTCGCGGATGATTTACTCATCTTCTCATCCGGGGATGAAGGTGCAGTGGATGTGGTTCATAACACCCTGATGAGGTACTCTAGATGCTCCGGCCAGAAAATCAATCATTCTAAGAGCGTTATCTATGCCCACCACAACACCAATAGAGAGCACGCCAACAATCTCTCCAACTTAACATCCTTTTCCGTTGTTAAGCCACCGTTCAACTATTCGGTTGCCCTTTAGTGTATGGGAAATCCAACGCCGGCATCTTCGAGGACTTGATCACCAGAATCAGGAAGAAACTGGAAGGGTGGCATAATGCCACCTTATCCCCAGGTGGCAATATGATCCTCATCAATCACGTGCTTACCTCCATCCCATCCATACTCTGGCTGCGTGCTTGCCGCCCATTAAGGTTCTTTCTTCGATCGAACAGATCTTTTATAATTTCTTCTGGGGGCATAGCAATGGCCAGGATAAGCATCACTGGATGAGCTGGGAATCTATGGCTCACCCGACTGGCGAAGGGGGTCTGGGATTTACCAAACTCACTCACATAGTTAAAGCATTCTCGATGAAATTGTGGTGGAAACTCCGCACCAGCAACAACTTATGGAGCAGGTTATTGAAAGCCAGATACTTCAAACACATCCACCTCTCATTGGCCATATCCAACAGCAGATCCTCTGCGGCTTGGCGTCGCATCCTTATCGGCGTGACCTAGCCGAACCAGCGATGAGACTCCAGTTAGGTACGGGCAACTCGAACCCATTCCTAGAGAGATGGGTTAAGACAGCATGATCTCGAGTCTCACGAGACCCCAAGAGATAGTAGAATCAGAGACTTGTGGAACCCCTTAACCGACGACTGGAATGGGACCAGATTCGTGAGTGGTCCGGTAACGATGCGGCGGATAGCATCCGCGAGAGCGGGTTACGGATCGGAGGCCAGGAGGATGCGTTGAGATGGACTCTCGAGGCGTCGGGAGCTTTCTCGGTGAGGTCGGCGAGAACCGCTACCCGTGGCACCGGGCAGCCGTACTTCCCCATAGCGCACTATTGGCATTCTATATCCCTAAGAAGTGGTCCTTCCTCTTGTGGAGAGTTATCAGAAAGAAACTGCCTACAGACGACATCCTTAACACCATCAGAATCAACTTAGCATCAGCATGCTCCAGCTGTGATGAGCGTCAGATGGAGACTATCGACCACATCTTCCGTCAGGGATGTTGCCAGACAGTATTTGGAATACCCTTAACCAGCTATTCAGCATCGAACAGAGTGGTGGACGCTTCCACGATCTACTGGCTTCCTGGGGTTTGCCTTCTACGGCTACCAGATCGTCGCAGCGGCCGCCATGGGCGATTTGGAAGAATCGCAACAAGGCGAGATACGAAGGTCACCTATATTCGGCCGATCAGCTCATTCGGGAAGTTGTCCGCCAATGCCGTAAGCGAGCGCTCTGTGTTCCCACTGCCCGACTGCATTCTGGTCGGTGCTCCCTCCCTAGCCCCTGGTGATTGTTTCACCTTCCCTCCCCCTCCTTCCTTTTGTAGTACCTGTATAGGCTTCGGCATTTTGCGCCTTGTATACGTGTTTAGTCTGCGGCTTTTGGAGCCGTCATTAATAAAGAGAGGGGTTTTCTTAAATATATATATATATACAAAATTTCTCTTCGATTCTTAACTTGATCGTGACTAGTCGTGTGTCCTTAATTCCTTGCAAATCTCTGACTACTTCATATCGATCCTAGGCTAATCGGACTATCCGGACCTAACGATACGGTTTGTTCCATCGATAGAGGCTGTCTTGCGTACTTATGACATCCACGACTATTCTGTGCCAACATGATCAAGTCACAAATCAACTGCAACTAAATGAGGCAAGTACACTATTGCATTATGTGCTTATTACATTATAATGTCATATCTCATTATGTTTCATTGAGTACCATGTCGAGACACGATTGTGACACGATAGGCTCATTGTATTATTGATCGTTTACGGATTGTTTAGTGAGTCGGAGGAAAAATGTCCATTAGATATGTGAACAAACCCCATTGAATGCTTATTGAATGATAATTAAGTCATACACCTCACGTATTGGTTAGACGTACCAAAATTGAATGATAGCCATCTATGATGTGCCATATTAGCCCAGCCGTTCACATGTCCAAAGGTATTTTAAATGCACACTGTTTGTTAGTCTTCAATGTTCATGATTCAGTTGTCTTGTTCATACTTGTTCTTACTAGTGATTTCTTGTACATGTTTATCGTTCCAGTTCATAAAAATGTTTTCTTATTTTCTAATGCATCTCTACTATAGATTTGTATTAAGTTACATAAATGCAGTAGGTTGTACTTTGCTCCTTTCCTGACGGGATCATTGTAGGTGACTTGGCGTGCTTCCTACTTTTACACTATGGACTATACAAGAAGATAGAGACCTTGGAGGCCGACCTTAGATTCTAGAGAGATTAGTTAGTTTCTTTTATTTAAATATTTAGCAGATTTGTTCCCAAAATGTCATTTATGTTGTATTATTGGATTTGTAAATAAAATAATTATTGTGAATGAGAAATTAGACGTGATTTTGTTATATTTGAGTCTGACATTGAGACCTAGACAGCGTACTACCGTCGATAATGCAGCGTAGTCTGGACTGGGCTACGTATTCGTATCCGAAAAATAGGTGCGGGTCGTGACAAGTAGTAGGTTTGGGGAGTGGATTTTTGATAGTAGGATTTAATATCCCATAACCCATTAAGGTCAAATTTCATTTTATAACTCTCAAACCATTATTATGCTTGAATGCTCAGTCATGGTTAGCCATTTATTTATGGCCATAATCTGTAATGCCCCAGTCCCAACATACGTAGGACTAGGAAATGTATATGCCAGCCATATAATAAATATACGTAAGCTGTAAATGTAATATATAGATAACATGGTTCTCTAATCTTATCCACACAAAAATAAGGAAATAAAGGTTCCATTAATCAACTATGGAAGTCATTAAACAAGTCATCGGGTGTAAGCCCCTGAATTTCGGGGTTTATTTTAAATTTTCTGAATGAATTATTTTTAATAATATTTTATTATTTAATTGTTTTGAACATTAATGTTCCTTCCCGTGACTTTGACTTCTGAAGCGTCAGGGATGCCAATCTCTGTAAACTCTCTTTATGAGTTTTGTAGTAGACAAGATTATCTTCGTTTTGATATATCCTGTCCTACTTAACTCGTTTTCTTGTGCTCTTTTTGTATCGCGCAACTTCGGGTCAACTTAGACCAATTAATCGTTGAATAATTATTCTCACTTTTATCTTTGATCATCGTTTGTACGTCACCGTGACTTTTAATTTAGGAACACAAGACCAATCGTTTTCTCAGAACCAACTTCTCGTGAATGATCTACTCGAGACGCTATTCACCCATGACCTTCGTGTCCCACTCAGACATTCCATTTTGTGCTTCATTTCCTTCGCATAATTTTCGGGTCAATTTAGGCCAATTAATTATCTACCGTAAAGCCTGATTTAATTTCCAATTTAATTTCGGGACCCCACATCGATCCAACCTAGTCGACCCAAAGTATGGACATGGCCCAAATGAAGCCTACTACCCACATGATACTTGTATCCCATTTATTTGAGTCCCCGTATGTTACTTATTTAATCCTGATTATAAATACATATTTTAAATTCAATTATTTCACCCTGTCCGATTTTGACCCGACCCGGTTCGACCAAATCCGAACCCAAGCTCCATATTGTCCTCCCATGACTATACAAATACCCCACACAATATTTCTCTTTTTCCTATTTTAAATACCTCTTTCTCTTTCTACTTTACAAATATCCTATATATATATATATATATATACATATATATATATATATATATATATATATATATATATATATATATATATATATATATATATATAAATAACTCTCTCTCTCTCCTATAACAAACACACACAACCCCCCCACATCACAGCACACCTCACCCCCCCAACTGACTTCTCTCTCTCCCTCTCTCAATAACTCTCTCTCTATTCTAACACTCTCTCTCTCACTCTTTCTATATTATATATCACACACACACACACTTAAATATAACTCCCTCTCTCTCTTTATATTCAAACACACACACTCCTCCCTCCACTCGGCCGAACCCCTGGTAGTCGAGCATCACCACCACCCTCACCATCATTTTTCCCATCTCCTCCTTCCTCTAAACACCCACAGCCACCATCTCCACCTCCTCCTCATCCTTCACTCCATCTTCATCACCACTACCACTCTTACCATCATCATCACCATGCACCACCACCTTCACCATCATCTACACCCCTACCACCACCACAGCTACACCATCACCATCATCATCACCATGCACCACCACCTTCACCATCATCTATACCCGAATCACCACCACCATCTCCATGACCATCCCCTCCACCACATCACATGCCACCACAGCCACCACCACTTCAACCACCTTCGCCACCGCTGGCGACCGCCACTGGGCCACCTCCGTCGCGTGCCATCAGCAACGCAGCCAGCTGCAACAGCAGCTGCGACGAGCAGCAGCACGCACGTGCGTGCGTGTGTGGGCCGTCGGGCCGCCGC
>JANAVB010040818.1:4696847-4841847 GCA_029216955.1 Iris pallida | reverse complement strand
TGCCTCTATGTTGTACCTTGATTGTAGACTAAGTTCTGCTCGGAAGAAGGATTACAACCCCGGTCCTTGTTTGGTTTAAGGGTTGTAACTCAGTTCCGAACGGTTCCCAAGTCTTCCTATATCTTTGTCTTGTATTTTATTATACTGTCTATTATAGAATTTGTCAATTCACATGGAACTGCTGTTAGTGCTTGTACTTGCTCATTTTTCTGACAGGATACCGTTGATATATTATAGATGATTCTGAGACAGACTGCTCGACCTATTATGGGCTCGAGTTAGATGGAGTAGTCCAGGACCGTGGGCTGATAGTAGAGCCACTAGACTTTGTACTCCCAGTAGTGTAGCTTAGTTGAGTTTGCCTAGACTGCGATCCAGCTAGTACTATCAGACTGTAGCTTTCTATATTATATTTTGAGACCCTGTGATGTTGTGTATATATCTGGGCTTGTGTTGGATCGTGGACTTATTTCCTTTTTATATCATATGTTCCCTTCTGTGCTATCTACCTTAGTTTTATTCTGTGATTGAGACTGTATTGCTATGTCACCTCCATTCGGAGTGTATATACTGTACATGTACCTTTATACTGTTAGTCGCAGTATTTACAGACGTTATATACAACGTTCTACTGCGATACTGGCGTAGGCTGGACGTACCCACGTGCTCGTGCCCCTCATAAGGGTGCGGGTCATGACAACCTACCCTACATTACTTCAGAAGCTCAAATTGCAGATTTCTTTACAAAGACACACCCCTCGGCTCGGTTCAATTTTCTAGTATCCAAACTCAATATGTTTTCTCCACCCTCTTGAGTTTGAGGGGGGATGTTAAGAAAATATCCAGCCATCAATAGAGCCAGCAATGCACAGTTGTATTAGTTTTGAATAATTTTCTTTTGTTAGTTATTTTCCTTCTTTGGATTATTACCGTTGTACTTTCCTTCTTTGGATTATTATCGTTGTATTTTCCTTCTTTGCTTTCTTTGTAAACTCTATAAATAGAGGTCATCTCTAATGAATAAATCACAGAAAACTATTCCATTCTCCATTATTAACAGTTTACAACTGAAAGTCAATTTAATAATCTTCTTTTACTTTTGTCATGCAACCTTCACAATTTACTTAACAAATTCATTGGAGAATAATTTTTAAATGAAATTTGTCATTTCTATGTGGTAACTTTCTTCTTTTTTTCCCCAAAAAATATAGCAGAGTTGGAGATGCTCTGACCTACATGTCAGCAAGTAAGGAGGCCTTATGAGATACCGCCGATGCTGCGGCATACTACCGCCGATGCTGCGGCTTAGGCTGGACTTGGCTACGTATTCGTATTCGAAAAGCAGGTACGGGTTGTGACAAGTTTTTTTGGTGGCCAATGCAGATATTTCGTAAAAGATTGCGAACTCGCGATAGTACCTATATTAGTCATACTACTGTGAGCCTGCGACTAAGAAGTGCTCATTCATAATTAGGATTGATTTGATTTTAGGGAAAAGGCTAGGACTAGGTACACCATAAGGAAGTCATTATTCAATTTGACTGTTGGTTAGTTAAGGTTGGTACATAGACCATGTGATTTAGGTAGGAATTTATCGAATTCTAAATCCTATTAAATAACTTAAGGATTTTTTCTAGAAGGATACTATTGATTTTAATACGATGGTATGACCAAAGGTGATAGACTATTCGCTTGGTAAATTAGGACTTCATAGGATTCAATTTCTAATCTTGATCATTTGTGCAATTTTATTTTCTGCCATCTAAACATCCTCATATCGTAAGTCCAAATTGCTTATTTATTTTCATTTTATCATAAGAATTATTTTTATAATTTTTTATTCTGTTATTCATATATGAATCTCGAGTTAGTTTTTGATTCAAATTTTTCTCTCGGTCATTTGGATATCCATGAAATAAAGATTAGAATGTTTATACTTCTCTTGTCTTCAGTTATTTCCTCCCTAATCGATCTTTTTATTTTCAAGAATTAAGACTTATAGGACATATACTTACACTTTTCCTATCTTTATTATCTTGGAACTTATTTGAATTTCTAGAAGCTCCTTTGAAATTCTTATGGATATAGTTGGAAAATTTCGATGACTTACAATGGCAAGGCAGATACGCACTGTCCACATTTATTTGAATTATGGAGACTGCGGGTTCACTGCAGCCAGCAGTGCACTGGCAAGGCATGACCCCTAAAGTTGAAGTAATTTCAAGTAAGCGTAGGTTATCGAATAATATTAAAACTATGTCCAGTGCCCTATTTTGATCTTCGAGTTGTTATGTCTATATTGGATAGAGTTGATAGAGTATTCGATACCGTATCCTTATTTAAGTCATGAAACCAAAAGTTTACTGTAGCCAGATCTATACTTGTAACACCCCTGAAATTTTAGAATTATTTTTATTATTATTTATTTGACTTAAATAGGGATTTATGGAATTTTATAAATATTTTTAATTAAATAATATTATTATAAATGACCTTAGCCATTGTTAAGATTTGGAGTACAAGATGACTAGGAATTATGGCATAGAGAGTGTAGTCGTGTGCTTTGACTAGTGTATTAACCATGCTAAGGAAGGCCGAGCCATAGGTGTGTTCTAACTAGAAAAACCAGTCAAAGTTGCGACTTAACCCTATAAATGATTTAAGTATTTATTATTAAGATAATTGATTCTTAGGAGACCCGGTTGTACCAAACTAGCCCGGACTGGAGCCAAACCAAGCCCATAGTCGGGTAATGATTCCAAAAGGTTCCATATAGATATATTTTGTGTATATTTGTAATGTCTGTTAGTTATTATTTTCTATAAGTAAATCATTGTTATAAATAATAAATATTATTTTTACCAAGGTAATAATTATTTTGGAAATAGCGTGATATTTTTTCCTTTATCTTATTATTAGGTTTGGATTTTGGCAATGAATATATGTGTGTATGGTATTGAGTATATACACATATATAGATAGGTTTATTAGTAAATATAAAGGTGGGTATATATATATATATATATATATATATATATAATATATATATATATATATATATATATATATATATATATATATATATATATATATATATATGTATTGTGTGTGTGTGTGTGTGTGTGTGTGTGTGTGTGTGGTGTGTGTGTGTGTGTGGTTTGTGTTTCATATATGGGTTATTGTTAGTAGTAGTAATATTTACTTTGGAACTAATTATTAATTTCTAAAAATATTTTTTTTATTTTTTTGTATTAATAGAAGTATCCCTATATGGTTATGTATGTGTGTGTATATATATATATATATATATATATATATATATATATATATATATATATATATATATAAAAAAAATATAAAAAAAAAAGAAAAGAAAAAAAGAGATAGAAACCCACAAAGTACTATTCCTGCAGGAACAGTACTCGCTGTGGCCGATTTTGTAAAGGAAATAAGAAACCCACAGCAAAGATTTCGATGAAATCTTATCAAATCTTGCCAGATTTTTTTTCTATCTAATTTAATTTGATTCTCTATTAGTTATATCCAAACCCAGTTTAAATCAAGAATTAAATTCGATTAGGAATCGAATCTTAAACTCTATATATATATTAAAAACCCATCGGGTTTTTGAGAAAAGCTACGAAAGCTCTAACCAACCCTCGTGCTCGACTTGGAACCCTCCCTCGACCTTAGGCGAACCCCCTGCCACCGTGTGCCACCTACTGCCTCGCCGAAGAACCACTACAGCGCCACCAGCACTTCCAAACCCGACAAGAACGGGGAACCCTGTTTCCAACCCGACCACCCAGGTACAAACTTCTCGATCAAATCACTTCATGTATTCTTCATTATTTTGATTCCATAAGTTTCTATAGAAACCCTATATGACCCACTAGAAGTCCTTACAAATAGAATTCGATGGAGATGATCCATCGATCCAGAAAATCGATGCGAACATTGAGGGAAAACTATTTCGAAAACAGTTTTTAGGCAGTCCAAGTGCCTCAGTTGGGGGATGGATTCTTGTCGATTCATCAACAGTCTCAAATATCTAATTAAACAACCTTTAAGACAGCATATAGGACTTTAGAACCTATTTTGTAGTTTTGAATTTCATTAATTGTGTACAGAGAAAACAGTTTTCAAAATTGAGAAATAATCCATGTAAAAACAGTTTAGAAAATTTAGAAATTCTCCGATACGGAGCCCGTCCCGACAAACCGGGCGACTTGGTCGCAACCTGTGAGCATCAAAAGACGCGTATGGATGTTGCGGAGGTGGGATCGACGGAACTCGATTTCGTGTGTGTGCATGACGAAATCGAGGCGTATCGGTCGAGATACCACGTATCGGCTCTTTACAAACTAGTCAATTACTTTGTGCATGTTCGTCAACTTGAGAGAAAACTTGCGCCATTGGGACCATGTCATTTTTTCGTCCTGTGAGCCAAGTTTGATCCGATTATGAGAAGGTCGACCGGAATGCTATTTTGGCGGGCCCGCGACCCGATCCAATGGAAGAATTTGTGCATGACTCACCGGAATTCAACTTTGAAATATGGTTAGGTTCGTATAGTTGACATATAGTTTGATGACTTAGAGATCGTAGATGTTGGCACGTTTCGGTACAAAGCGGGTCCAACGCGGAATTGTTTTGACAAAAATTACGTTTGCCCATGTGTCCAGAATGGACTTTTGGGCAGTCAAACTTAGACATTTATTTTAAGACAAACACGTTGGTGATGTCTGTTTCAGTGTCCGGAGACTGTTGTGAGAGTTTGACTTTTGTGGCTCAATGATTGACTAGATAGTATTGGTTCTACGTGCTACCACCATGCAAGTATACCGTGCCAACTTTATACAGTTTACTTCCATGCATGCTCTTATTACTTTTTCTTATTCATGTCGTATTTTCTATTACTTATTTTCTATCTTGCCATGATTTATTTCTATGTCTCTGGTCTATTATCATTTATTTTTATCATTAGTTTTTTTTTATATATTTCCAATCATGACTTTGACAGTAGTTCACTTGAGTGCCTTGATTTGATCATGTGTACCATGATACCTTGACTTGATCATGCATTCCATACTACCTTGACTTGACCCTCTACCGATACTAGGATTGGCTACTCGACCACTCTCGACTCGGGAGACCCATGACAGGGCTACGATAGAGATTCACTATAGTTAGGGAATACCACGACGGGGCTACTAGCTATAGGACTGGGAGTACCACGGCAGGGCTATGGTCATTCGATTCATTTGTAGTCAAACTTAGTATTACTTTTCACATGACATGTCATTATCTATAAAATTCTTCCATATGTTCTTTATTCCTGTTCTAGCAGTTATTTCCTGTTTTTATTGCATGTTTAAATTGTCAAAGTATGCTTGTATATTATGTATCTTGCTAGTCCCCTGAGGACTTGGTGATCTCTTCAGGCTTAGTTAGGGACGAGGATTACCCGGAGGTTTACGGTTTTGGAGTTGAGACGGGTGATGTACCTTCGCAGGAGGACTAGATAGTGGCCGAGGACTTCTTTTGAGACATGTCTCTTTATTTAGACTTGCTATTCATTTCTTTTTATTTCAGCAGACTTGTAGTTGATGACTATTACTTTTTTTTTCCTTTTTACTGTGGTTTCGGGATGTCTTACCCGTACAGTTATTATTTCTATTTTATGTTGGATAAATCTTTTTATTAGTATTATTTTATTGGACTTGATATCTTGTAACTCATTTTTTTGTGTGGATGGGATTAGCTGTGACATGTGACTTATATTGTATTGCTGGATTGTTATCATGATTTACAGCTTAAGAAATTTGCTAATGGGCTTACTTTAAGATTTGGCCCATCGTGAAGTATTGCTGGCATGTACCGTATCCTGGTCCTACGGTTTTGGGACTGGGGCGTTACAATACTGGCGAGGCATAAATTCTCGATAAAATGACTTCGGATATGCTTATGGTTTTCGAATAATATAGAGATTACATCCTTTTTGGCATATGACTATTGATTTTCATGGTTCGCAATTTCATGCACTCTCACTTGAATTTGATTTAGTTCTTATTTTTTTCTTTCCTAAACCTTTCTTTCTTATCTTTTATTTTTATATCGTTATTAGGTTTCCTAGTAATCTTTTAAACCTATTTTGATTCTATTCCACTAGATTCATAATCATACATAGGTTCTGATTCTATGATCGTGCCTAAATAATTGATCGTTCTAAATGACTTCGATTTGATCATTCTTAAACGACCTTGATCGCGACTAGACTATTTTATTATATTTTCGATCATGTCAATTTGCATCTTTTCCTAAATTTTGATTCTATTCGCTGAGCATTTTTTAATCGGTTATATTCTTAGTCGTGCCTAATCATATCCTTCGAAATTTTGAGGATAAAATTTTTCTAAGGTGGGTAGATTTGTAAGTCCACTTCCCGAATTTTGAAATTTTTTATTTATTTTAGTTTTAAATATTTTTCTGATTAGAAAATAAATTTTATTTTTAAATTCTATTATAGCTATTATGAAAGGAAAAGATTTACCAAATTTATTTTTAAAAGGGATTTTATATTTACAAAAATATCTTTTAGAATTGTTTGATTTATTATTATTATGATAAATATACTTGTAGAATTATTTAGTTTATTACTAGCAATTATTTTTAAAAGGTTTGATTTATAAAATCTATCTTTATATTATTTAAAATATTAGATATTAGACAATATTTAATTTATGGTCGTTATCAATTATATGATTTAGGTTTTATTAATCTAAATCATTGAATTTTAAATCTTTGAAAAGATTCAATACATCCTAGTTCTTCCCTAATTAGGGTACCCCCTCTCCTATATATATGGGAGCTTCCTCTTTTTCCTCACAACCCAAAATTCCACAAATTCCCCATAACCAAGCCAACCATCGCAGCAATTTTGTGTCGTGCACCGTGTCCGTGTCCACCCAATTCCCTCCACTAGTTACTTTTATAAATATATTACGTCTTCTATGTTCGACAGCTCCTGACACCCAATTTTTGTGTCTTTGTCTCGCAGGATACGACACAGCCCAAAACCTTAATCCCTAATTCTAAATCCTAACCCTATCCCTAATTTGATCGGCTGCCGACTCCTACGCACACAACCCAGCCACCCAATTTTCCTCGCTGTCGCCATCCCGACTGGTGAGACTACCGTCTCCTCGACCTTCTCGACCACCCATGTCCGCCACCACCAACGGGTCAGCCACCAAAATTCCTAGCCATGAGACCGTCCAAGCCACCACCTCCTCCTTATCTTCTTTGGCCGACCTCCAGTACACCATCGTCTTTCCAAAACTACAAACGATCGGAGAGATCCTCTCCGACGAACAGCCTCCGCCTGCCATGGCCAGTCACCACCACTACCGTCTCTGAACCCTAACTCCCCAGATCTGTTCGTCCTCAATTCCGCCACCATCGACACTACCCGCCGACACCACCAAGGCCAACGCCACCACTTACCTCCACTACATACCTAACCTCCGCCCAGTCGACGATCGCTCGTGTGTCGCCTGCCGACCGCTCGTGCGTCACCCACCGACGATCTGCTCGTTGTACGTACGCCCCGGGAGTCCAGATTCACGCCACCAGTGCCTCGATTCCTCTCCGACTCGCCGATAACTTCCCTCGGTGAGCTCTTCCTTCCCCGATCTTCCCCTCTCCCTCTCGTTCTCTATTCCATCTAGTTCTCTCTCTTACACAATTTCTCTTCCTTGGAGAAGAGGAATCCTCTTTACATTATTTCCTCTCTCATTCTTTGATTCTTGGTTTTTGTTTTTATTTGTTCCATTTATTTTCTTTTACTTTTTGTAGGTTAGTAACAAGGAGTGTTGGGCTGGTTAGTATAGTTAGTATAAATATTTTATTGAAGTTTTAATTAGTTGATTAATTATTTAGTATATTGTTAATATTTAAATTAGCAACTAGTTAGTTATTATCTTATTATTACTATTACTATTATTATTATTATTATTATTATTATTATTATTATTATTATTATCATTGGTTTTATTGATATAATATTGTTAATTTTTATTAATCTATATGTTAGGATATTTCTAAAATATATTATTGTATTATTTTTATGGAATTTAAATATGGCTTTTGACCAAAAATATATTTGACAAATTGGGTTTAGCCTTACAAATGATTTTTTTTGACTTTCAAAGTATTTAACTAAAATTATTTAACTAGTACAATATAATTTTTAGTATTATATATATATATATATATATATATATATATATATATATATATATAAAAAAAAAATATATATATATATATATATATATATATATATATATATATATATATATATATATATATATATATATATATATATATATATATATATATATATATATCGATTCCTCTCCCTTGCCACCCCTCCTACCCCGCCCGAACTCACACACTCGGTTCGGCTCCGGTGACGACATATCAGACAGGAGCGAACCTCCCAGCAAAGCACTGATCCCCCTCAACACTCAAGCTCTCACCCTCTCCAACCAATTTGACGCCCATGATTCGGAGGACGCGGAACACCCGGCAGAGACAGCCTCCCCCTCAGCCGACCGCGTGCTTACCGAGATTCACCCTAACCCGAAAATCGTAGAACAGTTCACCGACATCTCCAACGCAAATCAACAACTCACCATCGAAGACTCCATGGTAGAAGCCCTAGCTAATCTAGGGCCAGACCAAGTTCGGAGAGGGCACCAGGTCCAAGCGGCGGGTTACCCTCTTCAGCAAACTAATCTCCTGACAGGGAACACCAGTGACTCCATCATCATCCCCCAGAGAATCCTATCCTGGACTCCACCGGGGAATCGGTCAGTCAGCACCCGGCCCCGCCGGAGCAATCATGTAACGATCACCCCCTCAACTGAGTAGGAACTTCTACCTCCAACGAGGCCAATACAAACCACGGTCCTACTGAAACCACAACCATCCAAACCAGATCCGCCGCCAAGCGGAACAAAACCCCCCCTACAACGTCCTTAATGCTTAACATACTATCCTGGAATGTCCGCGGTCTGGCGAACAAACCGACGTTAAGGAGAATAACCTATATGCAAAAAATCCACAAGATCGACATCCTCATTATTCTTGAACCCAAAATCTCCTCCAAAAGATTAAAATCTATCCAACTACATCTGGGCCTTCCATCGGCTATAGCAGGCAGACACGATATTTGGATCCTCTGCACGAAGGACGTCAAATTAGGTGTCATCCAGGACTCCCGACAGGCCCTCTCCTGTTGGCTCGATCACCCAAGACTTCCCGATCACGCCATCCTATCAGCGGTCCATGGTAGCTGCGATATTGTGGAGAGAAAACAACTCTGGAACGACCTCCTCGACATCCATCACCTCCACACCAACTCTCTTTGGCTTTGCATTGGGGACTTTAAAGCGATCACCTAAAGCGCAGAGAAAACCGGAGGCTGCCCCCTCCCGTTCCGGCCATTCTGGACTTCAACAACTTCATATTCAACGCCCATTTAACCTCTCTCCAGTTCACTGGCAATGCCTTCACCTGGTGTAACATGCAGGATGGCGACCGTCGTCAATACTCCAGGCTAGATAGGGCCCTCACGAACGCCTTCTGGCACGGGATGGGGAACACCACCAATCTGTCCCATCTCAACTCCACAGAATTCGACCACACTCCTCTTCTGGTTGAGATTAAAAACAATACCAACTCATCCAAAAAGAACTTCCAATTCCTCGACTTCTGGACCAGGCACCCGTATTTTTTTGGCATCGTTGCGAAAGCGTGGAACCGCAAGGATTCTTCCAACCCCCTAGTTAGGGTGAGCCACAAGCTTAAGGCCACGAGGAAAGCCTTATCCATCTGGAGCAAGATCACCTACGGAGATATCTTTCAAGCCGTTCGGGTCGACGAGGACGACGTCACCCGAGCCGAAGCCTTGGTCGTCACGGATCGCTCCGTAGCGGCCAGAAGAGCCCTCAACCTCACCAAGGCTATGCTTAAATTCAGGATCAAAGTGGAGACCGATTTCTGGAAACAGAAAGCGAGGTTGAAATAGGACAGCGAGGGGGACAAAAACTCGAAGTATTCTTATGCCCGCGTTAACGGACGCAGACAGAAGCTATCGATTCACCGGACTGCTGATGACAACGGGAACATCATAACCGACCAAAAAAGCATCCAAGCGACGGCTACGGACTTCTATTCCCAACTATTCTCCAAAGAGACAGTTCACAAAGATAGATCGTTCTTAGACCAAATCCCCTCCTTATTAACGATACTGACAATGCCCAGTTGAACCGCCCTCCTACAGTTCAGGAAGTTAAAGACGCAGTATGGGCTCTGAACGAGCACAGTGCGCCAGGTCCGGACGGGTTTTCGGGGGTATTCTTTCGCACATGCTGGGATATCATCAAGCAGGACATCACCGAAGCGGCGATCGCCTTCTTCGAAGGTGCTATATACCCCAAAGCCATTTCAAGTGCCAACTTGATCCTCATCCCGAAAAAAGACAACCTGGAGTCCTTCCGCGACTTTCGACCCATCAGTCTTTGTAACTTCACCAACAAGATCATATCCAAGGTCATCGCGACCAGAATGGCAGGTATTCTCCCCAAGATCATTTCGGAGGAGCAAAGCGAGTTTGTTCGCGAGAGGAACATCCAGGACAATATTATGCTGGCCCAAGAGTTAATCACCTGCATAAAATTCCCAGTGAGGGGAGGCAACATTGCTGTCAAAATCGACATGGAGAAAGCTTATGACAGATTGGATTGGCAATTCATGATCTGGGTTTTCAGAGCTTTCGAATTCTCGAAAACTTGGACCAATATCGTATGGAGATCCATCAGCAACTCGTGGTTCTCTACGGTCATCAATGGCCACGCTGGGGGGTTCTTTAAATCCCATCGCGGGGTTAGACAGGGCGACCCTCTATCCTCCACTTTTTTCATCATAACAGCTGACGTCCTGAGTAGGAACCTTAACAATATGGTCAATACCTCTAACTTCCAGCACTATCACACATCCAGTGGCTGTCCTATCATCACCCATCTGGCATTCGTAGATGATTTACTCATCTTCTTATCCGGGGATGAAGGTGCAGTGGATGTGGTTCATAACATCCTGATGAGGTACTCTAGATGCTTCGGCCAGAAAATCAATCATTCTAAGAGCGTTATCTATGCCCACCACAACACCAATAGAGAGCACGCCAACAATCTCTCCAACTTAACATCCTTTTCCGTTGTTAAGCCACCGTTCAACTATCTCGGTTGCCCTTTAGTGTATGGGAAATCCAACGTCGGCATCTTCGAGGACTTGATCACCAGAATCAGGAAGAAACTGGAAGGGTGGCATAACGCCACCTTATCCCCAGGTGGCAATATGATCCTCATCAATCATGTGCTTACCTCCATCTCCATCCACACTCTGGCTGCGTGCTCGCCGCCCATTAAGGTTCTTTCTTCGATCGAACAGATCTTTTGTAATTTCTTCTGGGGGCATAGCAATGGCCAGGATAAGCATCACTGGGTGAGCTGGGAATCTATGGCTCATTCGACTGGCGAAGGGGGTCTGGGATTTACCAAACTCACTCATATAGTTAAAGCATTCTCGATAAAATTGTGGTGGAAACTCCGCACCAGCAACAACTTATGGAGCAGGTTATTGAAAGCCAGATACTTCAAACACATCCACCTCTCATTGGCCATATCCAACAGCAGATCCTCAGCGGCTTGGCGTCGCATCCTTATCGGCGTGACCTAGCCGAACCAGCGATGAGACTCCAGTTGGGTGCGGGCAACTCGAACCCATTCCTAGAGAGATGGATTGGAGACAGCATGATCTCGAGTCTCACGGAGACCCCAAGAGACAGTAGAATCAGAGACTTATGGAACCCCTTAACCGATGACTGGAACTGGGACCAGATTCGTGAGTGGTCCGGTAACGATGCGGCGGATAGCATCCGCGAGAGCGGGTTACGGATCGGAGGCCAGGAGGATGCGTTGAGATGGACTCTCGAGGCGTCGGGAGCTTTCTCGGTGAGGTCGGCGAGAACCGCTACCCGTGGCACCGGGCAGCCGTACTTCCCCATAGCGCACTATTGGCATTTCTATATCCCTAAGAAGTGGTCCTTCCTCTTGTGGAGAGTTATCAGAAAGAAACTGCCTACAGACGACATCCTTAACACCATCAGAATCAACTTAGCATCAGCATGCTCCTGCTGCGATGAGCGTCAGATGGAGACTATCGACCACATCTTCCGTCATGGGATGTTGCCAGACAGTATTTGGAATACCCTTAACCAGCTATTCAGCATCAAGCAGAGTGGTGGACGCTTCCACGATCTACTGGCTTCCTGGGGTTTTGCCTCCTACGGCCACCAGATCGTCGCAGCGGCCGCAACATGGGCGATTTGGAAGAATCGCAACAAGGCGAGATACGAAGGTCACCTATATTCGGCCGATCAGCTCATTCGGGAAGTTGTCCGCCAATGCCGTAAGCAGAGCGCTCTGTGTTCCCACTGCCCGACTGCATTCTGGTCGGTGCTCCCTCCCTAGCCCCTGGTGATTGTTTCACCTTCCCTCCCCCTCCTTCCTTTTGTAGTATACCTGTATAGGCTTCGGCATTTTGCGCCTTGTATACGTGTTTAGTCTGCGGCTTTTGGAGCCGTCATTAATAAAGAGAGGAGGTTTTCTTAAAAAAATATATATATATATATACAAAATTCTCTTCGATTCTTAACTTGATCGTGACTAGTCGTGTGTCCTTAATTCCTTGCAAATCTCTGACTACTTCATATCGATCCTAGGCTAATCGGACTATCTCGGACCTAACGATACGGTTTGTTCCATCGATAGAGGCTGTCTTGCGTACTTATGACATCCACGACTATCCTGTGCCAACATGATCAAGACACAAATCAACTGCAACTAAATGAGGCAAGTACACTATTGCATTATGTGCTTATTACATTATAATGTCATATCTCATTATGTTTCATTGAGTACCATGTCGACACACGATTGTGACACGATAGGCTCATTGTATTATTGATCGTTTACGGATTGTTTAGTGAGTCGAGAGGAAAAATGTCCATTAGATATGTGAACAAACCCCATTGAATGCTTATTGAATGATAATTAAGTCATACACCTCACGTATTGGTTAGACGTACCAAAATTGAATGATAGCCATCTATGATGTGCCATATTAGCCCAGCCGTTCACATGTCCAAAGGTATTTTAAATGCACACTGTTTGTTAGTCTTCAATGTTCATGATTCAGTTGTCTTGTTCATACTTGTTCTTGCTAGTGATTTCTTGTACATGTTTATCGTTCCAGTTCATAAAAATGTTTTCTTATTTTCTAATGCATCTCTACTATAGATTTGTATTAAGTTACATAAATGCAATAGGTTGTACTTTGCTCCTTTCCTGACGGGATCATTGTAGGTGACTTGGCATGCTTCCTACTTTTACACTATGGACTATACAAGAAGATAGAGACCTTGGAGGCCGACCTTAGATTCTAGAGAGCTTAGTTAGTTTCTTTTATTTAAATATTTAGCAGATTTGTTCCCAAAATGTCATTTATGTTGTATTATTGGATTTGTAAATAAAATAATTATTGTGAATGAGAAATTAGACGTGATTTTGTTATATTTGAGTCTGACATTGAGACCTAGACAGCGTACTACCGTCAATAATGCAGCGTAGTCTGGACTGGGCTACGTATTCGTATCCGAAAAATAGGTGCGGGTCGTGACAAGTAGTAGGTTTGGGGAGTGGATTTTTGATAGTAGGATTTAATATCCCATAACCCATTAAGGTCAAATTTCATTTTATAACTCTCAAACCATTATTATTGCTTGAATGCTCAGTCATGGTTAGCCATTTATTTATGGCCATAATCTGTAATGCCCCAGTCCCAACATACGTAGGACTAGGAAATGTATATGCCAGCCATATAATAAATATACGTAAGTTGTAAATGTAATATATAGATAATCATGGTTCTCTAATCTTATCCACACAAAAATAAGGAAATAAAGGTTCCATTAATCAACTATGGAAGTCATTAAACAAGTTGTCGGGTGTAAGCCCCCTGAATTTCGGGGTTTATTTTAAATTTTTTGAATGAATTATTTTTAATAAATATTTTATTATTTAATTGTTTTGAACATTAATGTTCCTTCCCGTGACTTTGACTTCTGAAGCGTCAGGGATGCCAATCTCTGTAAACTCTCTTTATGAGTTTTGTAGTAGACAAGATTATCTTCGTTTTGATATATCCTGTCCTACTTAAACTCGTTTTCTTGTGCTCTTTTTGTATCGTGCAACTTCGGGTCAACTTAGACCAATTAATCGTTGAATAATTATTCTCACTTTTATCTTTGATCATCGTTTGTACGTCACCGTGACTTTTAATTTAGGAACACAAGACCAATCGTTTTCTCAGAACCAACTTCTCGTGAATGATCTACTCGAGACGCTATTCACCTATGACCTTCGTGTCCCACTCAGACACTCAATTTTGTGCTTCATTTCCTTCGCATAATTTTCGGGTCAATTTAGGCCAATTAATTATCTACCGTAAAGCCTGATTTAATTTCCAATTTAATTTCGGGACCCCACATCGATCCAACCTAGTCGACCCAAAGTATGGACATGGCCCAAATGAAGCCTACTACCCACATGATACTTGTATCCCATTTATTTGAGTCCCCGTATGTTACTTATTTAATCCTGATTATAAATACATATTTTAAATTCAATTATTTCACCCTGTCCGATTTTGACCCGACCCGGTTCGACCAAATCCGAACCCAAGCTCCATATTGTCCTCCCATGACTATACAAATACCCCACACAATATTTCTCTTTTTCCCTATTTTAAATACCTCTTTCTCTTTCTACTTTACAAATATCCTATACATATATATATATATATATATATATATATATATATATATATATATATATATATATATATATATATATATATATATATACATATATATATATAAATAACTCTCTCTCTCTCCTATAACAAACACACACAACCCCCCTCCACATCACAGCACACCTCACCCCCCCAACTGACTTCTCTCTCTCCCTCTTCAATAATATCTCTCTCTCTATTCTAACACTCTCTCTCTCTCACTCTTTCTATATTATATATCACACACACACACTTAAATATAACTCCCTCTCTCTCTTTATATTCAAACACACACACACACTCCTCCCTCCACTCGGCCGAACCCCTGGTAGTCGAGCATCACCACCACCCTCACCATCATTTTTCCTATCTCCTCCTTCCTCTAAACACCCACAGCCACCATCTCCACCTCCTCCTCATCCTTCACTCCATCTTCATCACCACTACCACTCTCACCATCATCATCACCATGCACTACCACCTTCATCATCATCTACACCCCTACCACCACCACAGCTACACCATCACCATCATCATCACCATGCACCACCACCTTCACCATCATCTATACCCGAATCACCACCACCATCTCCATGACCATCCCCTCCACCATCACACGCCACCACAGCCACCACCACTTCAACCACCTTCGCCACCGCTGGCGACCGCCACTGGGCCACCTCCGTCGCGTGCCATCAGCAACGCAGCCAGCTGCAACAGCAGCTGCGACGAGCAGCAGCACGCACGTGCGTGCGTGTGCGGGCCGTCGTGTCGCCGCACGGTCGTCGTGTCCGGTCCCCCTAGGCCGGGCGAGCACTCCGGTGAACCCTCCCGGGCAGCGCCTTCCTCCCCGGCGCGACGCATAGGCTATTCGTGCGTTTTGAACGGAATCCCGTCGTGACGCGCGAGTTTTGAACTCGGAAATGGTGCCCCATCGCAGCGACTTCGTACACGTTTTTCGAAAGATCCGACCGTTGGATCAACGAACTCTTTGCTCCGTCGTAATCTCGGTATATCCATCTTCACTCCCCTCAAGTTTCGTCCGTTATTTTTGCCGTTTGATACATCAAAACTGGCCACCAAGTTGACGCTTTAAATTGTACTATTTTTGGACAGTTTTGTGGAGCCGACTTCGTCAGCTCCTAACTCCGCCATTGCAGCTCCGGTTGGCGCGCTACCAGTTTCTGTGCACAGTTGGTATAACCCTCTTCCTTCCCCTTAAGTTTTGTTTCATTATAAGCACGTTCGGTTGGTCGAATTTGACGCCAAAGTTGGCCGTCCGAATTCTTTAATTTGCACTTGTTAAATTCCATTTTTGAACCCGAGACTTCGGATTCAATTTCTGACACCACCAGTAGACTCGTGACATCGTTCTGGCATGTTTTCATATAAAGTTTGCTTGATTTGGAGAACGTGGGCCCTGGCACGTATTTCGGTGCAAAGTGGGTCCCATATTCCGAGTCAACGGGTCACTTTGAGATCGGCTCATCGGAATCCAATTCTGGATATACCGTTGAGTTCGTATCGTCATTCTGGACTCGTTGACATATAATTTGCTGAGTTTTGAAAACATTTGCTCCGGCACGCATTTTGGTGCAAACCGGATTCCAAATGTCCGCGTTAACGTGTCATTTTGAGATCGGCACATCGGAATCCCATTTCGGACATACCATTGGGTTCGTATCATCATTCTGGATTCGTAAACATATAATTTGCTAAGTTTTGTAGACTTCTATTCTGACACGTTTTTCGGTACAAAGTGTGTCCAACGGCGGACATCATTTTGACCCAAAATTACTATTTTGCCCCTGTATCCAAATTGGACTTATGGGTAGGCTATCCTAACTAATTTGACCGTTCGGGACACGTTGTTGATATTTATTTTATCATCCGACGACATCTGTAGATTTTGCTTATGTATCATCCTTAATTTGTAATTAATTATTTTCCAACAATTGTTACTTGCTATTTTTGAATTTTTTAATATATTTTAATTGCTGTAAAAACATTAGAAATTTTTTACTTAAATACTATGTTAATTTAGCTAATTTATTGTAATTTTTCCAGTATTTAGTAATAATTTTGTATTTTATAAAAATAGGAAAACAGAACTCATTTTCAGGGTACATATGTTTGCTGATTTTTAATAAATATCTATGAGGGTTTATAAATTCCAAAAAAATTAGTATAAATTTCTATAATTAATAAGGATCATTTTGGTACTTTATTTTATGTATATTTAAGCTTTTTGTCTGTCTCCAAAATTATTGGAACTCAGTGTACAGTCTGATTTATTTATTGAGTAGTTACGACTTACAATATTTTGTGTTGTTTTGAGTTATTGTAGTATTGGACCTCACCCTACACTAGTTTAAAGACCCTAGAAAATTAGTTTGGATATAGTGTCACCCCACATTGGACTTTTATGCTAGGTCTCCACTTGGCTAGTATCCAGTTAGAAGTCGTGTCACACCACTAGTGTAATCTTAATCATAACTTAGAGGCTGAGTTTGTATATCATTATTGATAGGACACCGGACATCTATATCTTCGTACTAGTATTCTTGCTTTGCTCGAGGCAAGTACCCCTACAAGCTTATTTACTGCGTATAACAATAAACTGTGGTTAAATCATGTTAAAATACTGCTTTCTGGATAACTGTAAGTTAAATCTTCACATGTTACATTAATTTAGTCCCTACCATGCTTAGGACAGTTATCATATCTTCACATGCTTCTTACTGGTTCTCAGTACATGTCATGATTTAAACTGCTCTGAATATCCACTATGTTTTATACTGCTCTCATTACCTACCATGCTTATACTGCTCCTAGTATCTTTCACATGTTTTATACTGTTCTCGTATCACTCACATGTTAAAAGAACAGGTTAAGGGGAAACTGTTAGTAGAGTACGTGATCATGCCCCCCTTCTTCGTATGTATTTACCGTGCACGAAAATATTCTATATGTAACTTTGCCGTAGGTTCTGATCCCGCGTTTGTGTATGGATATACACCGATGCCGTTCGTGCACGTATGTGCATGCCAGAAAAACTTGATATGTACCACTGTACATCCTATTTACCTATTGATCGATCACGTACATGCTACAGTTTTAAACTTTAAAACGAATATGTATTGCCATGATGAAATGTATCTAAAACTGGATAAATCAAGATATGCCATGATTATGTTATTTTATCTCTTTCCATCACATGATCAGTATTATATGTTTGTAGTACAAGTACTTGCTCCCGTCCTGACAGGATAACGTTGTAGATTCACTTTTCGAGGAAGAAATGCTATGTGTTACGTATTATGGCACTGCATTTGAGGACTTGGCCTTAGCTCCAAAAGAGGCCCCAGCGGGGAACCTTGCTTAGATATCTTTCTTGTGTTTTGAGATTTAGACTTTGTTTTGAACTTATATTTGGATACTGGACTCTGTCTCCAGTTAGATACTTTGGAAGTGTATTATTAAGTCTGTACTTGTTTACCTTCGCTTATAGATGCTGTATTGTGATGAACCTTTAAATGTGATATTAGAACTGTTAGCAGCTTAGATCCTTTATTGTCTATTCTTAGAACAGCTTACTACGCTTTAACCAAGCGTAGGTTGGACATGGCTCGGCCCGGCTCAACAATTTGGGTAACGGGTCGTAACATATTTTTAGTGGCGGCCCATGCAGGTCCAGACTTAAGTTGTTTGGTTACGTTATTATACCAAGCATGCCTGCAATTAGGATCTTAGGATAACTTGATAGCACTAGGAATAACATTTAGAACACCTAGAGGATTTCTAGGATTGCAACATAGGAAAACTCATCACAGCATAGGACCGTTAACTATATTTAGTCTCTTGCTTGAAATTTAGTGGGTTACAATTTTGACCAGGACAGTACCCTTGGGATGACCCCTGAGGATCTCACTCTAATCTTACCTAGAAATCTATTTCCACTTGTTTCCATTTACTCTCCTTTAAATTCGTTGTTGAATTTAATTTCTGATTTTCGTTGTTAACTTTGATCTTGCATCGTGATAAATTTTGTGGATCGAATTATGATATATCCTGATAAGGTAAACGTCTTCTTTATTTATGGAGTTTAGAATTTATCGTAGCCATATTAGTTGGTATGACGAAAACATAGAGCCTGATTTTGGGTATACTTATCCTAGTTATGGAATTTAGATTTTCTCGCAGCCATACCGGTTGGCGTGGCAAGAATTCTAGATAATATGATTATAGGGTGTATACTTTACTTATGACATCGTTTATTGCATCTAAGCTTACTGGTGTGGCAAAAATTCTGGCAACATAATTTCAGGAAGACGTGTATGGTTATCAGATCATATCTCAACTTGGTTCACTTCGTTATGACCGAATGAGCAAGAACAAATTCTTATCATCATTCTTTCCCGTCTTGATTAACTCTGTTCTATCTACATCTACAACTAGGATTATAGGTTCTCTAGGACTCTCCAATAGGATTGCTTTCATGTTATCTTTTTGGACATAATTATTTTTGTATTCCATCTTTCCTATGACTTGACTAAACTCTTCTTCGTTAACCTCTTAGGTAATTCTTCTCGTTATGCATCTCGTTGTCTTCGTACCATTCTTGGAGATATTCCGATAAACTTTTCTGTCTTGCTTGACCCTTTAACTTGTTTGGACACTGTTATAGATTGCTTGACCCAGTCTTAGGCCTTGTTACCTTCTATTTGATAAGCGACCGAAATAGCCAAACCTTGTTAACTGATTCTGCAGTATAACTATAAATGTATTGTGTGATTGTGATAAATACTTTTCCTAGGGATTGATTAGATTAAGCTTATAGGACAAATATGGGTGACTGACTGTAGTAGACTTGGAAACCATTAAGAACGATTGCATTGATAGTATGACTCGAGATAGGATATCTAAGATGCAGAAATGAGATATTATATTATTGTGACTATGGATTAAGGATTAGAATCTTGTTCTTAGAATTTGAGGATTGAACATTTGTAGGACTTTGATGACCAAATGATTATTGGTTGTCTATAAGCTAATTACATGTGATTAGAGGGTAGATCGATATGTGGAATAATATAGAATAAGTTAGAATGGGATATAATATTGCGTACGAGATCGGAAAGACATCGGTTAAAAAGACAAGGAACGAGGCAAAGACATATGTACATTGGTAATTAATAAATCGGCAGTTTGAAATCGAGGATTTATATTCGGAGGACTTGTTGAGTAAAAAGATGAAGGGTCTACGCCAAGAATAAGAATTGAACGTATGATTTCAAGGAGAAGCTGTAGAAAAGGATTGACGACAAATAATGCAAAGGGCCTGTGGATTGATAGAATAAGGATACTTAGGATATGATAAGGAAATCCAGTATTTACAATTGAGGTTGAAAATATGGTTGATGATTAAGCATTTTAGGCTTATAGACATACCCAGAGAATGACCTATAGTTTAGGGTATACATAAAGGTTCTATGTTAGTATGGAAGATTCTAAAGGATATATGACGTAGTTTATGATAGAAGGACCTTGTTGAACATAAAACAAAAAGATTGTAAAGAGAAACAGAAGAGATGATCACAAGGGTAGCAGATTGAGTATCGTAGCCAGAGCAGCTACATGTTATAGTTTGACCTATTGATAATTTTTAATTTCGAGGACGAAATTTTTTGTAAGGTGGGTAGGATATAAGCCCCCTGAATTTTAGGGTTTATTTTAAATTTTCTGAATGAATTATTTTTAATAAATATTTTATTATTTAATTGTTTTGAACATTAATGTTCCTTCCCGTGACTTTGACTTCTGAAGCGTCAGGGATGCCAATCTCTGTAAACTCTCTTTATGAGTTTTGTAGTAGACAAGATTATCTTCGTTTTAATATATCATATCCCACTTGAACTCGTTCCCTTGTGCTCTTTTTGTATCGTGCAACTTTGGGTCAACTTAGACCAATTAATCGTTGAATAATTATTCCCACTTTTATCTTTGATCATCGTTTGTACGTCACCGTGAATTTTAATTTAGGAACACAAGACCAATCGTTTTCTCAGAACCAACTTCTCGTGAATGATCTACTCGAGACGCTCTTCACCCATGACCTTCGTGTCCCACTCAGACACTCCATTTTGTGCTTTATTTCCTTCGCACAATTTTCGGGTCAATTTAGGCTAATTAATTATCTACCGCAAAACCTGATTTAATTTCTAATTTAATTTCGGGACCCGACATCGATCCAACCTAGTCGACCCAAAGTATGGACATGGCCCACATGAAGCTACTACCCACATGACAATTGTATCCCATTTATTTGAGCCCCCGCATGTTACTTATTTAACCCTGATTATAAATACCTATTTTAAATTCAATTATTTCACCCTGTCCGATTTTGACCCGACCCGGCTCGACCAAACCCGAACCCAAGCTCCATGTTGTCCTTCCATGACTACACAAATACCCACACAATATTTCTCTTTTTCCCTATTTTAAATACCTCTTTCTCTTTCTACTTTACAAATATCCTATATATATATATACACACACACACACACACACACACACACACACACACACACACACACACACACACACACACACACACACACATATATATATATATATAACTCTCTCTCTCTCCTATAACAAACACACACAACCCCCCTCCACATCACAGCACACCTCACCCCCCCAACCGACTTCTCTCTCTCCCTCTTCAATAATATATATATATCTCTCTCTCTCTATTCTAACACTCTCTCTCTCACTCGTTCTATATTATATATCACACACACACACTTAAATATAACTCCTTCTCTCTCTTTATATTCAAACACACACACACTCCTCCCTCCACTCGGCCGAACCCCCCTGGTAGCCGAGCATCACCACCACCCTCACCATCATTCTCCCCATCTCCTCCTTCCACTAAACACCCACAGCCACCATCTCCACCTCCTCCTCCTCCTTCACTCCATCTTCATCACCACTACCACTCTCACCATCATTATCACCATGTACCACCACCTTCACCATCATCTACACCCCTACCACCACCACAGCTACACCATCACCATCATCATCACCATGCACCACCACCTTCACCATCATCTACACCCGAATCACCACTACCATCTCTATGACCATCCCCTCTACCATCACACGCCACTGCAGCCACCACCACTTCAACCACCTTTGCCACCGCCAGCGACTGCCACTGGGCCGCCTCCGTCGTGCGCCACCAGCAGCACAGCCAGCTGCAACAGCAACTGCGGCGAGCAGTAGCGCACACGTGCGTGTGTGCGCGGGCCGCCGTCGTACGCCGTCGCGCCGCCGTACGACCTCAGTGGCCGGTCCCCTAGGCCGGGCGAGCACTCCGGCGAACCCCCCTCTGCAGCGCCTTCCTTTCCGGCGCGACGCATAGGCTATTCGTGCGTTTTGAACGGAATCCCGTCATGACGCGCGAGTTTTGAACTCGGAAATGGCGCCCCGTCGCAGTGACTTCGCACGCATTTTTCGAGAGAACCGACCATTGGATCGGCGAACTCTTTGCTCCGTCGCAATCTCGGTATATCCATCTTCACTCCCCTCAAGTCTCGTCCGTTAATTTCGCCGTTTGATACATCAAAACTGGCCATCAAGTTGACGCTTTAAATTGTACTATTTTTGGACAGTTTTGTGGAGCCGACTTCGTTAGCTCGTAACCCCACCGTCGCAGCTCCGGTTGGCGCACTACCAGTTCCTGTGCGCAGCTGGTATAACCCTCTTCCTTCCCCTTAAGTTTCGTTTTATTATAAGCACGTTCAGTTGGTCGAATTCGACGTCAAAGTTGGTCGTCCGAATTCTTTAATTTGTACTTGTTAAATTATATTTTTGAACTCGGGACTTCGGATTCAATTTCTGACACCACCAGAAGACTCGTGGCGTCGTTCTGGCATTTTTTCATATAAAGTTTGCTTGATTAGGAGAACGTGGGCCCTGGCACGCATTTCGGTGCAAAGTAGGTCCCACATTCCGAGTCAACGGATCACTTTAAGATCGGCTTATCAGAATCCAATTCTGTATATACCGTTGAGTTTGTATCGTCATTCTGGACTCGTTGACATATAATTTGCTGAGTTTTGAAGATATTTGCTCCGGCACGCATTTCGTTGCAAACCGGATTCCAAATGTTCGCGTTAACGTGTCATTTTGAGATCGGCACATCGGAATCCTATTTCGGACATACCGTTGGGTTCGTATCATCATTCTGGATTCGTAGACATGTAATTTGCTAAATTTTGTAGACTTCTATCCTGACACGTTTTTCGGTGCTAAGTGTGTCCAACGACGGATATCAATTTGACCCGAAATTACTATTTTGTCCCTATATCCATATTGAACTTATGGGTAGGCTATCCTAGCTAATTTGACCGTTCGGGACGCGTTGGTGATATTTATTTTACCATCCGAATGTCGCCTACGAGCATTGAGTAACTCCTTGCGTGATTTACTCCGTATCGTCGCTTCTGCCTCCGTGCAGCTTGCGACATGCATCTCTGCACTCATGCCTAGCCCAGTGGTATGGTCCACCTCCCTCCGTAGAAGTGGTTCATTGGGGCGCCCCTTTGTAGAACCATCGGTCTCGCAAGAAAGGCCTTCATCCTCGAAGCCATCCTTTTTCTCGAGCACCCCTAGGTATGTCGTCTCCTTTTGCCACCGTTTTTGAGCTGCATAGTAGAGATAGCTTTCCCCTTCGAAGGCTTGCCTTGTGCACAATTCACCATGCATGATGAGCCTTCCTCCATAAAACTGACAACTCCCAAATGTGGCATCGAAATCGCCTTAGCCGCGATAAAAAAATTTATGCCCAGTATCATCTTGAAGTCATCCAGCGATGTAACAGTAAAATTGGCAACACCAGACCAATTTTTTACAGCTATGTGGACTCCCTTGGCTACCCCTTGCATGGGGCATGCCTCTGTATTGACCGCCTTCATCATGCCCGGATCTTTCTCCAAGGCTAGACCCAAGCGACGGACCTCCGTGCCCGTGATGAAGTTATGAGTAGCACCCGTGTCAACCAACGCCCGTGTTCTCATGCCATTGATCTTCACATCAACATACATGAGCTCCCTGCTCAGAGTCCTCGATATAACAGACTTGGTCTTCATGGCGTTGAGTAAGCACAATGCTCCCATGTGCGCTCCCACTTCGCACTCTTCGTCCTCCTCCTCGCTTTGGATGACATTCACACACATGCTCCTCATCGGATAGTCCCGAGCAAAGTGCTTCTCTCCGCATATGAAGCACAAAAAAACTCGCTCGGGTTGGGCCTTCTCGGGCTTCTTCCCCACGGATGGACCCTCCTTAGGAGAGCTCTCTCGCTCTCTCCCACCATTCTCCTTGGTAGACTTTGGCTTGGCCTCGACATCGTTGTCATCCCACATGTACTCGACGAGCCACTCCGCTGCTGCCACGGCGGTGTTCAAGTCTTGCACTCTATGTCACTGCAATTCTTGAGCTGCCCAAGGTTTGACTCCATAGAGGAAGAAGAACAATCGATCCTCCTCGCCCATGCTAGATATCGCGAGCATCAAGCGTGTAAACTCTGCAATGTACTCCTTGATCGCCCCGGTATCCTTGAGTTGCCGCAATCCCCGCCTCGCTGCAAACTCCATATTCTCCGAATAAAACTGAGACTTGATCTCCTTCTTGAGATCCTCCCAAGTCTCTATCGAGCACAAACCTTCCTCGGCTTCCATGCATCTTCGATGCCACTATAGCATCGCATCGTCTGTCAAGTAGAGTAAAGCAATATCAACCTTCTCGGCATCATCATTGATGTGCAATACCTTGAAGTATCGCTCCACGTTCCACAAGAAGTTCTTAACTTCTTTGGCATCCTGCACCCCGATAAATTTTTTTGGCTCGGGGATCTTCCTTCGCCTCGGTGCCTTCCTACTCGAAGGTCCACCGTTCGCAACGGCCTTCTCCAAGATGACAACTTTGGTCTTAAGTTCTCCGCAACTCTCGACCACGTTCTTTAGCTCCTCGTAGCCTTGGACCTTCCTACGCAAGTCCTCAATCTTTGCACGATGCCCCTTGAGCTCCTTCTCAAGTGCAGATCGGATCTGTTGGAATTACTCCCGAAAGATTGCGATGGACGAATGTCAAATCCCTATTTTTAAATAGGTATATGACCGATAATTTTCAAAATTTGGATTTATTTAAATTTTATTTATTTTCTGGACTTGGGTTGGTCTTAGTTGTTGAATCTTGACTATTGGTTATCGTTGCCGAATTAATTTACGGTTGGTATTATTTTATTAATATTATTGGAGTTGGTATTTTAGTTCCCTTGTTATAATTAGTCCTATTGTTATTATCATTATTTATTATTATTATTATTATTGTTTCCTATAAACTAACCTCCCTAAACCCTAAAAATTTAACTCTCTCTCCCTCCCAAGGCTCAGCCGCCAGCCCCCCTTCTTTCTTCCTAACTCTTATTTCTCTCCTCTCTTCTCCCCTTGCTAGAGAACCCCCTCCCCTTAGCTCATCTTTCCTCCTCCCTCTCTCTCAGCTCTTCCTCTCTCTCTAAGCTCTCATCCCTCTCTTCCGTTAGCTCTATCACTCTTTCCTTCTGCCACTCCTTCGCGGCCTCCGGCCTCTAGCCGGCATCATCCCCATGGCGGCCACCACCATCAGCCACTGTGACCACCACCACCATCGCTGTCATCATCTTCCACCACCGCCACCATCATCATCGTCGTCGTCGCCTCTATCCATGCCTCCAGCCGTGACCACCTCTACCAACCCCCTATCTTCTCCGGCCTCCTCAGGCGACCACCACCACCAGGGCCGGCCTCCCCCAGCTCTTCCGCCCCTCTCTCCTTCTTCACTCCGACAGCTAGTACCTCTGCTGCGTTGCCTCGTGCTGTGCGCTCCTCGGGAAGCCAGTCCCATTGTTTTGTACGCCTTGGGACGTATTCTGTCTTGAGCAGCACGCTGTCTCGTATAGTATGCTTGTCTCGAGCAGTGCACCCTCGGTTGGTGTACTCCCTCGTTCTCCATACCTCTCGGGATACGTGCACCTCGGTATACGTGTTAGTTTTGAATTTAGTGTTGCCTTGGTATACGTGCTACCTTGGGCAGCAGGATACCTCTAGCCCCGTACGGCCTCGGACAACGTGCCATCTCGCTTTGTGCGTTGTCTCGATTTTCATGTCTTGGCCTTTGTGCCTACCTCGTGATTCATGCCACACCAATTTGCGTGCACGTACCGATTTGCATGCCACATTGGTTTGTGTGCCACCTTAGACTTTGTATCGTCTCGATTTATGTGCGTTCCTCGATTTATGTGTCACGTTGATTCGTGTGCCATCTCGATATTCGTAATTCCTCGATCTACGTGCATGTCTCGGTTTATGTACATGTTATGTTTTTTGCCCATCTCGATTTTTGTATCATCTCGATTCTCGTGCGTGTATCGATATATGTGTACATCTTGGTTTGCATATCCGTATCGATCTACATACCCCGGTTTTTGTGCCAGATCCCTGTACTGCTTGTGGGACCCACACGGTATAACCTTCTGCCATCCTTGTCCTTCATGTTATTATATTATTATTTAATTCTAATGATTGTTTATTATGTGTTCTGAGGACCTCGATGGACGTGCCACCTTGGATCGCGATGCCGAAGACTTGCTTACCTAGCCGAGCCCTCTAGGCAAGTATCCCTTGCTCATCGACGGCTCTTGCCCTCTCTCCAGGATTTTATTGTATTTTAATTAATTATAATTGTAAATTTATAACCAAGAGTAGTGTAGCATAGTAGTAGAACTGCCATGATGATAACTTAGGATAGCTTGGTTCGATATCGGGTTAGGCCGTATCGGACAACTCGGACGGGTCATCCACACCTCCGAGGACACGAGCACGACTCACAAGTATGGATCGTCCCTATATTCTCCGTGTCTGACTCGCGGTCGGGTAACAGCTTTGGCTAACTATGTCTGTGACTCTGCTTGTGGCTTGGATTATGACTGTGGGTCTGTGATGCGTCCTGCTTGGCGATTCTTGTTGCATGTGTTGACTTGGCACCCAGTACGCATCGTAGTGCTGCTGGAGGCCGAGACTTAATGTTTTCGGCTATGGTTTGGTTTCCAGTATGTATTGTAGCACTGCCAGAAGCTGAGACTTAGTGTTCTCAGCCTGCAATTTTGCGGCGGATTGTGCCGAGTGGATTTTGTCCTAATTCGCGGGGAGCTCCCGTCCAGAATACAAAGGAGACTGCCAAATTTTTTCTAGAATTCCCAGTCGGGAATTTGGTTCGAAGATTGGACAGAATCGTTCCTTTGGTTGCTGAACCAGACTCATGCACGTCTATTGTAGTATAGTATTACCTGATCTCAGTACCTGCTAGGTAGACTCATGACTAGATTAGTCGCCTAGTTACTTGACATGTCTTGTCCGTAGGATAGCGTAAGGAGCGCGGTTCCACTCGGGAGACGGTCTGCAACCTTGGTCCTTGTTTGGTTTAAGGGTTATGGATCTGCTTCAGAGCGGTTCATGCAATCCTTATTATTTTTTGGCAGCATAATTAATAGACTCTTGTCCCCCCGACCATTCTTTCTAGGAGTTATCCTAGTCTAGCCAGCTAGGACTGATAGTTTTCCTATGTATCGAGATTTGTGATTTTTGGATATATATAAGGATTGAGTATTATGGAGAGTATGATCTCGAGATATGGATTGATAGACTTACGTAGATTCTTGGATAGTGTTCTTTTGATGATGTTCTAATTTGATCATATATGACTATGTGGGTTCCTGGATTTTGATGATTGTACGAATATTTCACGGAACGAGAAAAATATCGAGGGTATGATTATATAATTTTTACTCGACTTCCCAAGCGCCTAGAACCTGGTTTGATTGCTATATCTTGGTAGTTGAGAGACTTGTTTCCTGATAGCTTGTGATCATTGATTCAGAGGATTCTTGTGAGCCAGAGGGCCTAGCATTGAATCTAGTGATTGGCTTAGTATCTGGTGATTGTCTTTCTTGGCATGATATTTCTTCCATCGTGGATGTAAAGACTATTGATTGATTGATCCGATGGATGGACCGACTTAATAATTAGAGCTATAGGCTCCCATGTGTGCTTGAGATGCTATTCTAGTCGAGATCTCGACCATGTACTTGACCTGATATCCATGCCACGATATGGGCAGATGATTTCATATGACTGACATATTTGACCTTATCCCCGACATGACTACTTGTATCCGTGCTATAAGTCCAGTTTACCCCTTGAGGTACTAGCCCTGACTTTGCACCGAGGTGCTCCTTGGCAGCGGCACTTTGAGGTGCTATCCCCTTGATTATATCTATGATTACCTGTACAGGTATCTGGTAGTTGGCCTATAGTCTTAGCGTGGTCAGGATTGCTTGTTTGCTTGTTGCATAACACTAAGGATGGATCACAACTGGAACTATAGGTGCCGAGGTTCATTCTTACTTAGCATTCTCGTACTGAGGTACGACATCTAGGAGGATGATCATGTGACCACGGCATGTGATTCCGGATAAATGTATGGATAATCTAGGTAACTTAAATGGTAGAAGCATGGGAAGAGAACAGAATCCCGAGATCGTGCAATACTAGCCTTAATACAGACATTAGTCATGATTTGTAGGCTGGCCGCCGTGGATATTGTTACCATTCGCTCTAGTGGATGGCAATATTCAGCTACTTTATGTACTATACATTATATATGGTATGCTCAGTACGGTGGCTTACGAGGGACCGGTGATGACATGCATAGCCCGGTGGTCTTACAAGGGACTGGTGCTTATCAACAGTTATACTTGGCCCTGCTAGCCCTACTGGGATGGCACGATCTAAGGATTTCCTATACTTGCATTGTTGGGGTAACCCAAACTCCACCTAGATAGCCGTAGACATTTGAGTGGCCACTTATTCATATAAATTGTATGGCTTGCTGCCTGCTAAGCTGGCTGACCCATAATGCAGCCCCGATGCGATAATTCATTCCCTTGTTCTTGTTTGATATAGGGATAGATTACTGTTTCGATGACAGACTACGAGTTAGGTTGGCGATGCAGGTATTATTGGATGTTAGGGAGATTGTATTGATTGTTGATTATTTAGCTACATTAGTTGTGGAATATTATCGTACATTGGTACCGCACGATCCTTACCCTCTTTTACTGTTCATATATGCTATTTTTGTCATATTTCATCCTGCTGGGTTTTTTTCGCCCGTCCTTGAGCCTTCCTTTCTGGTACTTGCTACGATTGGCCTGACCAACCCTGAAATGTTCCCAGATTGCCTGTGACCGACCCTGTGGATCTTCCAGACTTGACTTGGGGGATGTGCTTCAGTTCTCGACCATGCTAGGAACTGTGGGAAGGTATACTCATCTACATTATTATCCGGTACTGTAGATTTTCTGATTATCATATGAGTATTTTTGCTTTCCATATGATTCTCTCTCTTGTAGTTATTTCATTGTTATTGCCTGTGGATATGAGATCGAATTTAGGCCATAGAATGATTGCATGCTAGGATACCCAGCAAGATTGACAGCCGTCATCGTCGTATAACATCTTTGTACCTTATACAGTGTAGCTGGTCGACGTCCGTCCCCGTATTTTGGTACTGGGGTGTGACACGGTTTTAGTGGTGGCCCATGCAGGTCTCCTTTTGAGATATTATTGAGTATCAAGTGGATATTCTTGTATCAATTCAGCTTATTTGATTCTGGACAGTTCCGCCATCATGATTATCTGTTTTAGATATTATTTTGATTATAGATATGCTTTCTATATATTGTGTTTTGACATGTATTTTTGGATTTGGAGTATTTTCCTAGAAAACTATCTTGTGTTATTATTGAAGGTGTTTTGGATATATTTTATGATTGATCTGGATTTTAGATTTTGATTATTTTTTGGAACTGTCTTGTTATATTGTTAGGTGTTTGTGAATTTTAGTGACTTGGACATTTGGGTTATGGATTTGATTTATTTTGGGTATTGTCAAGAGTGACCGGGTAACCCTAGTATACCTTGGTGGCGTGGTAACGAAAGTTGCAGCTGCTCGATTATAGTGTCATGGTGAATCTTCTGTAGCCATTCCGGATGGCGTGGCAGAGAATGATCGTGACACACGTTATGATCGGATATAAGGAAACTACTATTGTCGGTTTGAGACGAATATCCTGGATTTTATGATTTATGTGGATTTTTATGCAGTTGGGATTTTAGGTTTTCTAATATTGTTTTCAATATTTTGTACTTATCTTGATTCATAAAGTTATTTCGTGTTTGTGAGATTTCGATTTTTGAGATTCTTTCGGTATTTTGGATTTACTTGAAAGTTGATTTGTAGCTAGACATTGTTCTCTTTGTTGTTCTCAAATTGAGATTTTCTTCCTTTATAGTTGTACTACTTGATTTCTATAAGGTGGGTAGAGTTTTCATGACAGGTATATACTAGTTTTGAAAATCGTATTTTAATTATTTCAAAATTTCGAGGACAAAATTTTTGTAAGGTGGGTAGGATGTCAAATTCCTATTTTTAAAATAGGTATATGACCGTATTTCATATTTGGGTGATTTTTAAATTTCAGATTTGTTTAACTTTTATTTATTTTTTGGACTTGGGTTGGTCTTAGTTGTTGAATCTTGACTATTGGTTATCGTTGCCGTATTAATTTACGGTTGGTATTATTTTATTAATATTATTGGAGTTGGTATTTTAGTTCCCTTGTTATAATTAGTCCTATTGTTATTATCATTATTTATTATTATTATTATTGTTTCCTATAAACTATCTTTCCCAAACCCTAAAAATCTAACTCTCTTTCTCCCCCAAGGCTCAGCCGCCAGCCCCCTTCTCTCTCCCTAACTCTTCTTTCTTCCATATCTTCTCCCCTTGCTGGAGAACCCCCCTCCCCTGAGCTCATCTGTTCCCTCCCTCTCTCTCAGCTCTCCCTCTCTCTCTAAGCTCCCATCCCTCTCTCTCGCTCGCTCTGTCACTCTCCCCTTCGGCCACTCCTCCGTGGCCTCCGGCCTCTCCGCCGACGTCATCCCCATGGCGGCCACCACCATCAGCCACCGCGACCGCCACCACCATCGCTGTTATCTGATGGAACTGGGGATTCCCAGGACCCTTAATTTGGTGTGCGTATTGATCGATAGAAAGTTAAAAAAAAGATCTAATACGTGTTCTAACCCTTCATAGGCGGAAACTAGGGTTCACGAATTATACCTGCGGCAGAAAAGAAACAAGTAATTCCTGGCAATCTCGAGCGGACGACCCCAAGATCTTCTGCACGTATTCCTTCCTCGAGTTGGACGTCGTGTGGGCGACGATCTCTTCCAACCTTTTTTTCTCCTTGGCAGCCCTCTCTTTCTCTCCTTACGTGAATCACGAATTTAGAGAAAGTATTTGATTTCTGATCCATAATCTGGCGGCCAGAGAATAGAGGATATATATAGGCTACGGTAGGGACCATGAGGAGAAATTAGGGTTAGGCCTCCTAACGGATCTGGATATCCCGTGTTCAGCCCGAACACACAATCCAGGCCAATTAACAATAGCTCGGTCCACTAATGAGCTATTGTTGCACTACCTCCCTAATCCCAAATTATGTTTGTGGGCACCTTTTATTATATGCTCGTTTGGCTCTCCATGTTAAGATATCGTATGTCCGTCGATCAAATTAAGTTACTGACAACTATATTGATTCGACATCTTTTATCCTTAAGTAGTAGCGCTCAACTTTATTTGTCATGTCGGATATAATCCACCTGCCGATTTTACATGACAATCCTTATGAGCTCCTTAAGGGGACATCATCAACCCGATGTATCGGGACATGGATTCCATTTATAATCAACTGCCCATCATACATACAATATTATTACCCAATTCATAGAGGTTGTTCATCCATAATGAATCTCACTCTTTTATGAGTCAAAGTAATGCACACTGCATATACATGTTCGTTATTATATCCGGATTAAGAGCACAAGCATCCATAATAATAGAGGTATTTGTTCTCTTATGTAGTCAGTAAAAAAAGAACAACCTCAAGTGGTCCTATTCAATACACACAAAGTGTACTAGTGTAAACCTATAGTCAAGATAAACTAATACCAGATTACACTACAATCTTTCCAATAGATTGTCCAAGTCCATCTAGGTTGTGAACTATTTATATACTCCATAGGGAACTGATAATATGATCTTCTATGTGACACCACACACCATATTATCTACAATATAGAATATCAGACATTTGCATTAACACTTGCAACAAATACAATATGCAAACATTTTCCCATATGATTCTCATTCAAAATTTAAGGAAATAAGGTTACTACAAAAGTGATGCTTTTAGTATATAACCCTAACAATCTCCCACTTATACTCAAAGTATTGCTTTTCAGTATACTGTTACAAATCTTCCACTTATACTTAAAGCCATGCTGCTACACATCTGACTCCCATTCCCTCAACATGACTATCAAAAGCCTTAGCTGGTAAGCTCTTTGTAAAAGAATCTGCTAGATTGTCGGCTGATGCTATCTTGATCACAACAACTTTTCCTTTCTTTACGAAATCTCGTATCAGGTGGTACTTGCGCTCAATGTGTTTGCCTGTCTTATGGGCTCGTGGTTCCTTCGAGTTTGCAACTGCACCACTATTATCACAATAAAGTGTAATAGACTTAGGCAAACTAGGTACCACATCCAAGTCCAACAGAAAGTTTCTGAGCTAAACCACTTCTTTGGCTGTCTCAGAGGCTGCCATATACTCGGCTTCCATGGTGGAATCAGCAATACATTTTTGCTTGATACTCCTCCACACAATGGCTCCACCTCCCAAAGTAAACACATAACCTGAGGTAGATTTTTTGGAATCCCTATCTGACTGAAAATCTGAGTCTGTATACCCCAAGGAAACTAAACAATCTGCCTGGTAAACTAGCATATACTCTTTAGTCCTTTTCAGGTACTTCAAAATATGCTTTACGGCAGTCCAGTGCTCTTGTCCTAGGTTAGACTGATATCTGCTGACCATGCCTACGGCAAAGCAGATGTCTGGTCTCGTACATAGTATTGCATACATTAAGCTTCCTACTGCTGAAGCATAAGGAACTGCCTTCATGTTCTCTATCTCTTTAGGTGTCCTCGGACACTGCTCCTTTGATAGAGCAATTCCATGTCTAAAAGGTAAGAACCTTTCTTAGAATTTTGCATACTAAAACGAGTTAGTACAGTATCGATATAGGAAGCTTGGGATAAGCCCAACATCCTTTTCTTGCGATCTCGTAGAACTTCGATCCCAAGGATGTGACCTACTTCTCCCAAGTCCTTCATATCAAACTGTTTGGATTACCATACCCTTACATCAGATAACACCTTCATATTGTTTCCAATGAGCAAGATGTCATCCACATAAAGTACTAGGAACACCACCACGTTTCCGTCACACTTTCTGTATACACATGATTCATCCTGACATTGATCAAATCCATAGGATTTTATCACCTGATCAAATCATATGTTCCAAGATATGGAAGCTTGCTTAAGTCCATAAATGGACTTCTTGAGCTTACAAACAAGATGCTCCTGGCCCTTTTCAATGAACCCATCTGGTTGCTTCATATATATGTCTTCCTCAAGACTTCCATTAAGGAAAGCTGTCTTGACATCCATTTGCCAAATCTTATAATCGAGATGAGCTACAATAGATAAAAGAATCCGGATAGACTTAAGCATGGCTACAGGAGAAAAGGTTTCCTCATAATCGATACCCTCTCTTTGAGTAAAACCTTTTGCTACAAGCCGAGCTTTAAAGGTTTCAACCTTACCGTCTGATCCTCTTTTTCTCTTATAGACCCACTTGCATCCAATGGCTTTTACACCAACGGGTGGTTCTACAAGCTCCTAGACCTGATTAGAATCCATAGATTCTATTTCAGATATCATAGCTTTTTGTCAAGACTCTGTATCTTTTTCTTGGAGTGCTTCATTGTAGGTACATAGATCATAATCTTGTTCCTCAGGGACGAAGTCTGACGACTCTCCCAAGAACATATATCTATCAGGTTGTATCACAACCCTCCCACTACGACGAGGCACTATCGGTTGTGGTGTAACATTTGTGACACGTTGTGCAGTTATTTGTGGTTCATCCTCTTGTACTGTTGGTACTGAAGTACTTGGTGTCTCACGTCTCAGTTCTTCTAGAACAACTCTACTTGTGGGTTTATGGTTCATCACATAGTCTTCCTCTAAGAATCGGGCATTGGTGCTAACAATGACCTTCTGATCCTTAGGACTATAAAATAAACCTCCATTCGTTCCTCTTGGATAGCCTACAAACAAGCGTACTTCTGTATGAGATTCCAACTTATCTGCTTTTCCATTCAGCACATGTGCTGGACTACCCCAAATGCGAACATGTTTCAGACTAGGCTTACGCCTAATCCACAGCTCTGTGGGAGTAAGAGGTACTGACTTAGAAGGAACCAAGTTCAAAATATAAGCTGCAGTCTCTAAGGCATATCCCCAAAACGAATCTGGCAAATCCAAATAATTCATCATTGATCTAACCATCTCCATAAGAGTTATATTCCTTCTTTCGGCTACACCATTCTGCTGGGGCATTCCAAGTGCAGTCAATTGGGATGCAATCCCAGCCTCTGATAAATAATCCCTAAACTCTCCAAAGAGGTACTCGCCACCACGATCTGATCGTAATGACTTGATACATTTTCTATGATGTTTCTCTATTTCAGCCTTGTACTCTTTGAATTTTTAAAGCACTCAGACTTACGGTGCATCAAATAAATGTATCCATACCTTGAATAATCGTCAATAAATGTGACAAAATATTCAAAGCCACCTCTAGCTTGGATAGTCATGGGTCCACACAAATCAGAATGAACCAATTCTAACACATCTTTGGCCCTATACCCCTTTGCCGTAAAAGGCCTTTTGGTCATTTTACCTTCCAAGCAGGATTCACAGACTGGTAGTGCCTCCACTTCCAATGAACTCAAAGGTCCATCTTCAACCAGTCTTTGAATCATTCTTAGGTTAATATGCCCCAATCGCAAGTGCCAAAGATATGTTTGGTTCATACAAGAAGGTTCTTTTCTCTTATTTAAGTTAGATGACATATTATTCATTTCCATAAGTTGCATTGTGGGCGAAATAAGATTAATGACATATAAATTACCAACCAATGCACCAGAACAGATAAAATGTTTATTCTTTCTAATAACAATATTGTCATTAAAATAAACTGAATATCCATCCTTAACTAACATAGAAACAGAAACTAAATTCCTTCTAAGTGAAGGTGCATAAAGACAATCTCTCAATGTAAAAGACTTATTTCTACCAAAAGATAAAGTAACATCTCCTAATGCAACGACCGATACTTTTGTAGCATCACCCATGAACAAGCATATCTCTCCATCACTGAGCCGTCTGGTTTCCTGGAACCCCTGCAATATATTACAGACATGATTAGTGGCTCATGTATCTACACACCACGTGCCGGTAGATAACACCGCTAAACATGTTTCAACTACTAGTAATGAGATATACCTTCTTTGTTCCCTTGTTTGAGAAGTGGACAATCAGTCTTCCAATGTCCTGACCCTTTGCACTTGAAACATTTGCCTTTCGGCTTTTTCACCGCGCCTTGAGGTCCCATGCCCTTCTTTGCTGAGTTTGCCTGTTTCTGAATGTTATTCTTCTACTTACCGCCTTTTGGCTTAGAAGTAGAAGCATTTTCAGAAAAAAAAATGACCACTCTGCCTAAAGAGAGATTCAGCATCCTGTAGCTTTTTTGCAAGTTCTGTCAAACTATACAACCTTTTGTTTATGTTGTAATTAAGGCAGAAATTGTCAAAACTTTTAGGCAGAGTCCCGAGAATGATATCGACCTGGGATTCCCCATCGATTTCACCTCCAAGGATCTCCATCTCATTCAGATGACCCATCATCTTGAGAACATGTTCCCTTACTAGTGTACCTTCAGCCATTTTTGTATTCATCAAACATTTTATAGCAAACTGCCTAGCTGCTCTACTCTAATGTCTGAAGAGTTCCTTGAGGTTATACATCATTTCATAAGCAGTGGCCATGGCCTGATGCTGATGTTGCATTATATTTGACATAGATGCCAGAATATAACACCGCGCCATCTCATCTGCCTTTTTCCACTTTTTATAAGCCTCTTTGACCTCTTCATCAGAGTTAGCATCAGGCTTAGGTGGGCATTCCTCAACAAGTACATATTTGTACTCCTCATCAGTCAGAACAATATCCAAATTACGTTTCCAGTCACTATAATTAGGTCCAGTAAGTTTGTTTTCTTTAAGAATCACCATAAGTGGACTGAAAGAACCCATTTTTTTGAAATCCTGAGAATCACATAAATAAAATTATGTAGGACAAAAAAAACTTTTTTAAATTAACTAAATATTGATTCCCTCAAAACAATAATAAGAAATTCACCAACACCTTGAACACCATGAATTTAGCATGCCACGATAGTGTGGACGTATACAAATTCAACTTTGTTCAAGTGGATTTTTCTTATTAATTTTACTATCATGTCAACATAACTTTATGACAAATAAAATTAATATGCTGGTCTTGCTCTGGTCATACAAATAATAGCAGTGACTCCGATGGGGAGGATACCATTATTTGTATCTAAGTGTATACCATTACTTAATACTAAGTCCATTACCTTGTAATGAGTTCCTTCAAATGGAGAAGTGAACACATACTAGGCAACTTTCTACAATTATCCCTAAGGAAGTTTGTACTGGTTATCCATAATTATACTCATCCGATATGGAGGAAAGCACTAAAGCCAACACGCAAGTATAATTACATCACCTACAAACCAGTAATGGAGACCATAGGATTTATACTAAATAAATATCCTCTCCTACTTAGTTATTTAACAATGAGGGTTTTTGTACTAGTTGATATTATGTCCATGTTGTCCATTATTAATGTAGGCTTAGTTTTTCAAAAAAAAACAACCACACAATAATAAACATGCATAATCAGAAAAAAAACAAAATAACAAAAATAAGAGAAAATATCAAACTATTATGATCATCTTTGCTGCTCCGTCCTCAACTATCCGAATCCAAAATCTGCCATTGCACAGATCTATTCGGGGTTCGACCTGCCCGGTCAGGTCGTGGGGTTCGGGGCAGCGCTCCATTTTTTTAAAGGTTTTGCCTGTCGATTCCTTCATCGAAAATCATCTGTCTGTCTCTGGACTGCTTAAAACCAGCATCTCGTCCGGCGTCAGAAACAACCACCATCGCCATCACGATTGATCAAAAAAAATTAAAATTACATCAATCATATGCCTCCCGAAGGAGTTCACACATAATCTAGATTGAAAAATTAAAATAATAAGCACGATCAACCCTCGTGATTTTAATTACATCCACAGCAACAACAACATCCACGACATGTCCGTGGTCTAAACAACACAATCAAAAATATGCATTGGACCATAATAGTTGAATTTAAGATGCCTGCAAAACCGAGTTAGAACATATCTACATCTACCGACTATTACACAGCGCAGGTTTTATTGGACAACATGGACGTATCAATCAATACGTAGATCCAACCTGGCTCTGATACCAATTGATGGAACTGGGAATTCCTAGGACCCTTAATTTGGTGTGCGTATTGATCGATAGAAAGTTAAAAAAGATCTAATACGTGTTCTAACCCTTCATAGGCGGAAACTAGGGTTCACGAATTATACCTGTGGCGGATAGGAGACAAGTAATTCCTAACAATCTCGAGCGGACGACCCCAAGATCTTCTGTACGTATTCCTTCCTCGAGTTGGACGTCGTGTGAGCGACGATCTCCCAACCTTTTCTTCTTCTTAGCAGCCCTCTCTTTCTCTCCTTACGTGAATCACGAATTTAGAGAAAGTATTTAATTTCTGATCCGTAATCTGGCGGCCAGAGAATAGAGGATATATATAGGCTACGGCAGGGACCATGAGGAGAAATTAGGGTTAGGCCTCCTAACGGATCCGGATATCCAGTATTCAGCCCGAACACATAATCCAGGCCCATTAACAATAGCTCGGTCCACTAATGAGCTATTGTTGCACTACCTCCCTAATCCTAAATTATGTTTGTGGGCTCCTTTTATTATATGCTCGTTTGGCTCCCCATGTTAAGATATCGTATATCCGTCGATCAAATTAAGTTACTGACAACTATATTGATTTGACATCTTTTATCCTTAAGTAGTACCGCTCAACTTTATTTATCATGTCGGATATAATCCACCTGCCGGGTTTACATGACAATCCTTATGAGCTCCTTAAGGGGGCATCATCAACCCGATGTATCGGGACATAGATTCTATTTATAATCAACAGCCCATCATACATACAATGTTATTACCCAATTCATAGAGGTTGTTGATCCATAATGAATCTCACTCTTTTATGTGTCAAAGTAATGCACACTGCATATACATGTCCGTTATTATATCCAGATTAAGAGCACAAGCATCCATAATAACAGAGGTGTTTGTTCTCTTATGTAGTCAGTACAAAGAGAACAACCTCAAGTGGTCCTATTCAATACACACAAAGTGTACTAGTGTAAACCTATAGTCAAGATAGACTAATACCAGATTATACTACAACCTTTCCAATATATTGTCCAAGTCCATATAGGTTGTGAACTATTTATATACTCCATAGGGAACTGATAATATGATCTTCTATGTGACATTACACACCATATTATCTACAATATAGAATATCAGACATTTGCATTAACACTTGCAACAAATACAATATACAAACATTTTCCCATATGATTCTCATTCAAAATTTAAGGAAATAAGTTTTGTCATATCCCTATTTAAGAAATAGGTATATGACTGTATTTCGACTGTATTTCGTATTTTGGAGGATTTTAATTTTTGGGGTGTATTTAAAATTTTTATTATTTTATTGGAGGTGATTTTGCCCTCATTAATTATTTGTTATTAATTAATTTCAAGATCCTAATCTACCCTCCAAAATATCTACTCCCCCTCTCTCTTGTCATTTCACTCCCTCACATCATCTCTCTCTCCTTCCCCTACCTAACCCCCTCACCTCTCTCTTCACTCTTCCTCTCTCTCCCCTCTCACTTGCTGGATCAGCCGACCCCTACCCCCAATTCCTTCCTCTCTCTCATATCTCTCCCGACCACACTCACCCCCCCGGCCCTCTCTCTCCTCCCTCAACTCTCCTCTCTCCCGCTCACTCGGCCTCTCGTCCCTCTCTCTCGCTCGCTGTCTCCCTCTCTTCTCCCGGCCTCCGCCGACCTCCGGCCGCCCTGAGCTCTCACCGCCATCAGCCACCCGCGCCACCACCATCATCGTCACCCCCTCCGGCCGCCCTGAGCAGCGCCGCCATCAGCCACCCGCGCCACTGCCATCAGCCACCCGTGCCACCACCATCATCGTCGCCCCCTCCGGCCTCCGCTTCGGCCGCCACCGCCAGCGCCGCCATCTCCTCCGTGGCTGCTGTCTCCTCCGCCGAAGAGCCGACCTACCCCGGTAAGCTCCTCCGGCCTCCCCTCTCTGTCTCTTCCCCTCCGCCGGAGCCTGGCCGACCCCGGCGACACTTCCCCTCCATGGATCTGCTCCTCCTCTCCCTCTTCCCTTCTGTCCGATGAGCCGCCGTGCCCCGCCGCGAGCGCCGCACCAGCCTCGAGTGGCGGGTCGCCCTTGGGCCCCGCGCTGCTCGAGCAGTGTGCAGCCTTGGGAGTCGCGCTCTCCTCGGGCCGCCCGCACGCTTGACTTGCGTGTTCCCTCGTTTCCCGTACGTCTCGGGAAGCGAGCCCTCGAGCTCCGTGCACGCCTCGAGCAGCGGGACGCTTTGGGCCCCGCACTGCTCGGGTTATGTGCCGTCTCGATACGCGTACACCTTGGTGTACGTGCTGTCTCGGTTCTCGTGTCACCTCGATTCGCGTGTTACCTTAGGCAGCAGGATGCCTCGAGCCCCGCGCTATCTCGGGCACCGCGCCACCTCGGTATGTGTGTTGCCTCGATCCTCGTGTCTCGGCCTTTGTGCCTAACTTGTGACCCGTGCCGCCTCGATTTACGTGCACGCACTGATTTGCATGACGTATCGATTTGCGCATAATATTGTATCTTATGTTGCCTCGGTTTGCATGCTCGCTCCGATTGGCGTGCTGCATTGGTTTCTGTGTCGTCTCGATCTACGCGCACGTCTTGATTTACGTACACATTTCTATTTTTTGTTCGTCTCAATATTCGAGTTATCTCGATTCTCGTGCGCGTCTCGATATACATGTGCGTCTCGGGTTGCGTGGCCGTATCGATCTGCGTGCCTCAGTTTTCGTGCCAGATCCCTGCGCTGCTTGCGGGACCCGCACGGTATAGCCTTCTGCCATCTCTTGTGATTATTCTATTATTTTATTATTTAATTTTAATGATTGTTTATTATGTGTTCTGAGGACCTCGATGGACGTGCTAGCTTGGATCCAGATCGCCGAAGACTTGCTTACCTAGCCGAGCCCTCTAGACAAGTATTCCTTGCTCATCGACGGCTCTTGCCCTCTCTCCTAGATTTTATTGCATTTAATTAATTTGTACTTATAAATTGTATAATCATGATTAGTGTAGCCTAGTAGTAGAACTGCCATGATGATAACTTAGGATAGCTTGGTTCGATACCGGTTTACGACCGTATCGGACAACTCGGATGGGTCATCCACACCTCCGAGGACACGAGCACGACTCACACGTATAGATTGTCCCCATATGCCCCGTATCCGACTCACGATCGGGTACGGCTTGGCGAACTACTCTTGTAGCGGTATTTGTGCTTGGGTTAGGAATTTATGGACATATGTTGTGGTGCGCCCTGCGAGGCGGTTATCTTATTAGTATGCATGTTGGCTTGGCGCCCAGTACGCATTGTAGCGCTGCTGGAGACCGGGACTTAGTGGTCTCGGGTTCGAGAGGTTTCCAGTACGCATCGTAGTGCTACTGGAGGCCGAGACTTAGTGTTCTCGACAATCGACTTATTTCCAGTACGTATCGTAGTGCTGCTGGTAGCTGAGACTTAGTGTTCTCCGTCTGCGATTCTGCGATTCCGCGGTGGGTTGCGCCGAGTGGACTTTAGCCCCAATTCATAGGGTGCTCCCGTCCAGAATACAAAGGAGACTCTGCCGAATTTTTCCAAAATTCCCGGTTGGAAATTTGGTTCGAAGGATAGGGCAGTGCCATTCCTTTGGTTTGCGGGACTGAACTCATGTATGTTCTTCTTGGTATAGTATCCCTGATCTCATTGCCTGCTAGGTAGACTCCCGACTAGATTAGTCGCCTAGCGTCTTGATCTGTCCCGTCCGCCGGATTGTGTAAGGAGAGCGGTTCTACTCGGGTGAGGGTCTGCAATCCTGGTCCTTGTTTGGTTTAAGGGTTGTGGATCTGATCCAGAGTGGTTCACGCAATCCTTGTCTTTTCGACGGTATCACCCATTGGACTCTTGACTCGTGATTCTTCCTTTAGATGGTGTTCTAGTTTAGTTTGTTATCTCATTGTCTGTCCTGTCCGCCGGATTGTGTAAGGAGAGTGGTTCTACTCGGGTGAGGGTCTGCAACCCTGGTCCTTGTTTGGTTTAAGGGTTGTGGATCTGATCCAGAGTGGTTCACACAATCCTTGCCATCATCCGACGGCGTTGATTAAGTGCTGACCCGTGTGTTGGGATTATGATCTGATTCGAGGATTGACTATGAGAAGATATGATATTGAGATAATGATTATGGTAGACTAAGTGGATTCTTAGATAGTGTTGCTAGTTCTTTGGTGATCATGTTCTAATTTGATCAGATATGTCTTCGAGGACTTTTGGATTTTGGATACTGGTACGAGTGTCTCGCGGAACGAGGAGGATATCGAGGGTATTATTATATGATTTTTACTCGACTTCCCAAACGCCCAATCCGGTACCTTTGTGTACTCCGGTAGTTAGAGAACCTGGTTGATTGCTATGTCCTGGTAGTTGAGGGGCTTGTTTTCTAGTGGCTTGTGATCAGTCTAGGAGGATTCTTGTGAGTCTGAGGGCCTAGCATTGTTAGGGGGAATGAGATTGGTACTTGGTGGTTGTCTTTATTGACGTAATATTCACTCCCTCATGGATGGGAGACACTTGATAGATTGATTTGGTGGATAGACCGACTTGATGATTGGAGCTGTAGGCTCCCATATATGCTTGAGATGTTATTATAGTAGAGGTTCTGGTCTTGTACTTGACCTGATATCCATGCCACGATGTGGGCAGATGACTTCTTGTGACTGACAGAGTTGTCCTTGTCCCAGACCTGACTACCTGTATCCGTGCTATAAGTCCAGCTTACCCCGTGAGGTACTGGCCCTGACCTTGCACTGCGGTGCCCTTTGTCTATTGGCACTTTGAGGTGCTACTTCCATGATTATATGGCATTGCAATGCCATCTTGATATTCTGGCTATATTATATGATTACCTGCACGGGTATCTGGTAGTTGGCCTATAGTTTTAGCGTGGTTAGGATTGCTTGCTTGCTTGTTGCATAACACTAAGGATGGATCACAACTGGGACTATAGGTGCCGAGGCTGATTCTTACTTAGCGTTCGCGTACTGAGGTACGACATCTAGGAGGATGAGCATGTGACCACGACATGTGATTTCGGATAAATATAGGGTTAATCTAGGCAACTAAAAATGGTAGAAGCATTGGGAGGGAACGGAATCCCGAGATCGTGCATTACCGGCCGCCACAGGCTCGTCCTGGCGCGTCGGGGTTGGCCGCCACGGATATGGCAGTATCCAACTACTATATGTACTCCTGCTTAGCACGGTAGCCTTCCGAGGGACCGTGCATACCTACCTGCTATGTGTTATTTGGCCTCGCTAGCCCTTGCGGGATATAGCACGATCTGAGGATTCCTATATTGCATTGTTGGGGTAACCCAACCACCACATAGACAGCCGTAGACATTTGAGTGGCCGCTTATTTACATAATTGTTTGGCTTGTTGCTTGCTAAGCTGGCTGGCACGTAACGCTGTCCCGGTGCAGTAATTCATTCCCTTGTTCTTGTTTGATGTAGGGATGGGTTACTGTTTCGATGACAGACTACGATCTCCAGTTAGCGATGCAGGCGTTAGTGTGTGTTAGGATGATTGTGATGATTGTTGAGTTACTTTTGGGAATAACTGAGGAACATGGACTATCGTGGTGCATGATCCAACCCATGTTCTTGTTTGATTGTTGGGTTGGTTATTGTGCTACGATAGGCTATCGACCGAGGTTACGACCAGAATACTTTTAGTTGTTGGATTGTTATCGTGCATTGGTACCGTACGATCCCTTACCTCATTTACTGTTTTTAGATGCTATTTCTGTTATATTATATCCTGCTGGTTTTCTTCGCCCGTCCTTGAGCCTTCCTTTCTGGTACTTGCTACGGTTGGCCTGACCAACCCTAGATTGTTCCCAGATTGCCTGTGACCGACCATGTGGATCTTCCAGACTTGACTTGGAGGACGTGCTTCAGTTCCTGACCATGAGGGAACTGTGTAGGAAGGTATTCTTGTCTACATTATTTCTTATTGTAGACTCTCTGATTATCATATGAGTATTTCCTGTTTTTCATATGATTATCTCTCTTGTCGGTATTTTATTGATTATTACCTGTGGATATGAGATCAGATTTAGGCCATAGACAGCTTGCATGCTAGGATACCCAGCAAGATTGACAGCCACGATCGCCGTATGACGTTTTATACCTCATACGGAGTAGCTGGCCTAGTCCGTCCCCGTATTTCGGTACTGGGCCGTGACAAGGTTTTAGTGGTGGCCCATACAGGTCTCGTTTTGAGACATTGTTGGGTATCACATGATTGTTGATCTCAGTCCACTATTTCTTGGGATTCTAACTTGCTACACTTGTCCTTCGCTCCCTTGAACTTGTGAATTGGTCCTCATCTCTACCTGGACCTACTTTGCTTTGCCCTGTCTCATTTGTTGTTATCTATCCCTGATCCTTGTTTGATAGATGTGATCCTATAGTTGGTCATGTCGATCGTTTTATCCGATGAGATGTCATCTTATCTCCATCATTGGGTTACTTGATTATCTGTCTTGGGTTCTGTACTCTCTATCGGTGTTTCACCCTGGTTGATTTCTTGTTATCCCTTTCGTGCGTTGACTTCGTGTTGACTTAGTATCATTATCGCCCTCTTCGAGCGTTGGCTGGATTGCTGCGGAATGAAGATCCCATCTGGACTCTAAGATTGGATATTTTAACATCTGTTAAGTATCCAGTGGATGTTCTTGTATGAATTCAGCTCCTTTGATTCGGGATATTTTCGGATTCATGACTATCTATTTCAGATATTATTTTGTTTATAGATATACTTGCTATACATTATATTTTGATAAGGATTCTTGATTTGGAGTATTTTCTACGGATATGGAGTATTTTTTTTTCTAGAAAAGCTATCTTGTGGTTATTATTGAAAATATTTTTGGATGTGTGTTACGATTCACCTGGATTTTGGATTTTGATGTTTTTCTAGGACTTGATATATTGTTGGAGATTTTGTGATTTTAGTGATTCGGATGTTTGGGTTATGGATTTGATTCGTTTTGGGTATTTGTCAAGAGAACCGGGTGACCCTAGTATACCTTGACGGCGTGGTAACGAAAGTTGCAGCCGCTCGATTATAGTGTCCTGATGCATCTTTTGCAGCCATTCCGGATGGCGCGGCACGGAATGATCATGACACACATTTTTCGAATATTAGGAACTACGGTCATCGGTTCGAGACAGATATCCTGTATTTTATGATTTGTAAGGATTTTTATGCAATTGGGATTTTACGTTTTTGGACATTGTTTTCGATATTTTGTACTTGTTTTGATTCATGGGGTTATTTCGTGCATGTGAGATTTTGCCTTTTCGAGATTGCTTCATTGTTTGGATTTACCTCACGAGTTGATTTATGTAGCCGTACACTGTTCTCCTTGATGTTTTCATATTTGAGATTTTGTTCATTTCCTGTTGTATTACTTGATTTCTGTAAGGTGGGTAGAGTTTTCATGGTACCTATATGTACTAGTTTTGAAAATCTTATACATGATTTCGAAATTTCGAGGACGAAATTTTTGTAAGGTGGGTAGGATGTCATATCCCTATTTTAGAAATAGGTATATGACTGTATTTCGACTGTATTTCGTATTTTAGAGGATTTTAATTTTTGGGGTGTATTTGAAATTTTTATTATTTTATTGGAGGTGATTTTGCCCTCATTAATTATTTGTTATTAATTAATTTCATGATCCTAGTCTACCCTCCAAAATATCTACTCCCCCTCTCTCTTGTCATTTCACTCCCTCACATCATCTCTCTCTCCTCCCCCTACCTAACCCCCTCACCTCTCTCTTCACTCTTCCTTTCTCTCCCCTCTCACTTGCTGGATCAGCCGACCCCCACCCCCAATTCCTTCCTCTCTCTCATCTCTCTCCCGACCACACTCACCCCCCCGACCCTCTCTCTCCTCCCTCAACTCTCCTCTCTCCCGCTCACTCGGCCTCTCGTCCCTCTCTCTCGCTCGCTGTCTCCCTCTCTTCTCCTGGCCTCCGCCGACCTTCGGCCGCCCTGAGCTCTTACCGCCATCAGCCACCCGCGCTACCACCATCATCGTCGTCCCCTCCGGCCGCCCTGAGCAGCGCCGCCATCAGCCACCTGCGCCACTGCCATCAGCCACCCGCGCCACCACCATTATCGTCGCCCCCTCCGGCCTCCGCTGCGGCCGCCATCGCCAGCGCCGCCATCTCCTCCGTGGCCGCTGTCTCCTCCGCCGGAGAGCCGACCTACCCCGGTAAGCTCCTCCGGCCTCCCCTCTCTGTCTCCTCCCCTCCGCCGGAGCCTGGCCGACCCCGGCGGCACTTCCCCTCCATGGATCTGCTCCTCCTTGTAACACCCTGTTTTCTGAAATTGGGGATTTTTGAAAATTTATTATTTTTATTATTTATTAGTGGTATTTTAGTCATGGTATGATTTTCTGGTGATTTTAGTTAGATTAAACCATTTTCTAAGTCATGCTAAGTCATGACTTATGACTTCGTGATTTTGGTTAGTATAACTTAGTGCAAACTCTAGTTTTCTCTAACCTAGAAGTTGCCATGACCATGATAGCTTAGCCATAGGCTTAGAATATCAAATTTGGGGTTTTTGACCAAAAGGGTATTTTGGTAATTTTCTAGATTTAAATTGTGATTATGTGATTTTAATATTATATAATACTTGGTAGGTCTCATGATTAGTTCCTAACCTATCCTACCCTAAACTAGTAGTTAGCCACTAACCTAGAACCATTAGAGTGATGATTTGGTCATGGGGTTAAAGGGTTAAAATATCTAGATATTTGCTTTATGGATATTTTGCACAAATTATGCAAAATATCAAACCCTTTTCCAAAAAGTCCTTGACTTAGCTATTAAGGAAGACAAAGACACCCCCCCCCCATGCTTGGCCGGCCAAAGAAGACCCCCATGGCAGCCTACACTTTGATAAATACCCCTTGGATTAAATCATGAATAAATTGCATGAATTTTATTCCAAAAAATCCCCTTTTTACTCAAACCTTCATAACTTGGTCATTTGTGATCCAAATTGACTCTAGTCTTTTGCATTGGAACCCTACAACATCTAGGGAGCTAAGGGAAGCAAGAAATCTAGAATTTGGGAGCTTGGGCATCATCGAGTTCAAAATCACAACACCCCCTTTTCATTGAATTTCCTTGAAATTCACCAATAGGTAAATTTCCACAAACCTAGTCAAATTCCTATTTTTCTTTCATAGATGCATTCATATAGGGGTAACAATATTGTGGGTAAAGTTTGGTAGGATTTTGATGTGTTTTGGTGTCGTGTTGGACACGTATCCTACTAGTCTAGAACCCTAATTTTACTCACTGTTTGAGCACTGTCATTGTGTATTTTGATCACTGTTTTTCCAAACTCTTTGAACAAAAACCTAGCCTAACTAACCCTAACCCTAATCCTATGTCACTGGACACAATTCGACTTGTGTCGTGTCCAAATTTGGACACACAAGCTCTCGGGACACAGGGCAGTACACAGGAATTGTGTCCTGCTGCCACAGTGTCCCCACGCACTGTAGAAGCCACGTGGACACGCCAAAATTGGCACGGAGCACGGGGCAATGACTGACAGGTCATCCCCAAAGTTTGGGATGACCTCGTGTCGTGTCGGACACGGAATCGACCCCGCAAGGGTCGTTCTAAACACTGTGTACACACGCACAGACACTGTACTTTGAACGTGTCGTGTCCACTGTACACGACACGTGGACACTTGGTACTGACATGGACACGAAGCCTGTATGTAGGCGAACACATTGGACACAACCACGTGGTGTCACGTGTCCCGTGTCGCGAGTACGAGACACGCGAAAACACGACGACACAGTCTGAAACACGTAAATTGGGGCTTCTGATACGTGTGTCGTGTCCCCTCTACACGACACGTGGACACGTATCAGGCCCATGGACACGAAGCCCAACCCTAGGCGCACCTTCGGGCACGAGCACGAGGCCTGTGTCGCTTTGTGTCGTGTCCTAGACTAATTTTGAATTTACACTGTAACAGTGTACACTGGTTTACCCGTGTGACTTTAAATCCTTGTGGACACGTCGTGTCGTGTCGTGACACAGTGTCAGGCTACTAGGGACCTAGCCTAACCTAGGGGCTTTAGTTACCAACCAAGTTTGGGTCATCTTAGGTCGTTTTGATTGATGTTTGAGCTAACCCAAGTTAGGTTTTCACAGTGCAATTTCTTATTTTCTGAAAATTACAGTTTTTGCAAAATCGAATTTTGATTCGATTTTGCTAATGATTTATGTATTATATTAATGTATTTTAATGTGTATATATGTAGTATATGTGTATGTGAGAGTGTGGGTCGATTTTGGGGTGATTTGGGTGTGTGTGTGTTAAGTTATATATATATATATATACATATGTGTGTATATATGTATTATGTGTGTGTGTGTTTTGGATGGGTTTGGGTTCAGGAATTCCTGGAACCCCCCCCCTGATTCATTCAGTCTCCCTCTCTCTCACTGTCTCACTCTCTCTCTCTCACTCAGTCTCTCTCTCTATGTCATATATATATATATATAGTATATATAGGTTATATATATATATATATATATATGTATATATATATATTGATATATATATATGTATTAGTATTAGATACATATATGTATATATATGTGTGTGGTTGTATTATATATGATATTCCTATATTGGGTATTGGGTATTAGATAGATTCATATATCTATATATATCATATATATATATATTTATATGTTTCCTACTATAGGTTATATAGAAACCCTATACTAGCCTATGGCCTATGGCCTAGGATTACTAGCCTATGGCTTGGGGCTAGCCCTGAATGACCCAAAACCCTTTGTGTTGACCCTTGTTGACTAAGGGTTGACCAAAGTCAACTGTAGGTCAAAGTTGACCTAGTTCACCTAGAAATGACTAGGAATGACCTAAATCAACTAGTTTAACTAGTTTGACTAAAACCCTAACTAGTTTGACTAGTATTGACTTAACCTTGACTAGTTTGACTTTAGAGTTGACCAAGAGTTGACTTTTGACCAGATTGACCTAGAATCATGTAGTATGCATTGTATACTTTATTTTTACCATTGTGGATACATTGTGACCTGTATTGCTCTGACTAGGAGCCACACACCTCTCCTCAGGCAGTATATCTTCTTCAGACATTCAGTTATCAGGCGAGTACATTCTCTGACCGTTTCATATTTGCCAGGATTTATATTCTTGCTCTAGATTACTTTACTTGATGCTGACACGATTGTTATCACGGATTGGTACTATATGGATCTTTTCATGAGATGTTATCCCCCTCGGGAGCATCAGATACAGCATGTTTGTGCTTTTCACGAATCACCATGTATCTCATGCTTCTGTTATCATGAATCTTCGTTATCAGCTAGTGACTCATGTACTCACATGATCACCGAGCCATCACGAATCTATTCATGAATCACCCTATACGGGTAGTAGTGTAGTCATGAATCTTAACGTAACTTGACTGGATCCTTGTGTATTGATTGGGGTACGGGGGAGTATGAATGGTCATGTGAATAATATCCAAAGTAGTGTAGTCATGAATCACTCTTAGCTGTAGCCATGAATCTCCTATGCCATTCACATGTCTATATCTTACTCTGACTCACTAGACACTGCTAGTTCTCTATTATAGTAGATATTTCATTACAGTTCTCTCTTTTGCTACATGTATCTTCTTTCAGCGTTCCTGTATTTTACTCTATTGCATGCTTTATATCTCCTATCATACTATGCACTGCGTGAGATGTATTGTGCTCGTTCCCGTCCTGATTGGACCTGTTGAAAATATTACAGAGGATGAGGAGGAGGCCCTGGTGTCTACCTATTATGGAGCAGGACTAGATGATACTTATGTTGTGGACCCTCAGCAGGATCCACCTGCAGCTGAGGATGTTGTTCCAGTAGTCTAGACCAGTTTAGCCTAGGCAGTCTTTTCTATATTTACTTTTGTCTCACATCTGAGTTGTATTTTGAGATGTTGAGTCATGTATAGACTCTTAGTCTTGTATTATGAGTTGACATTCTGGATGTTATGTATCTTAGACACTTAGTCTTATTTCATCTATGCTATGGTTCTCCTTGAGTTACTATCTATCTGTTCTTCATTCTCTACCTAGATGTGATTGAGATTATTTCTGTTTGTCACCTCCACTCGGAGAGTATAAACTGTACAGGTACTTGATATTGTTAGATGACTTACCTAGGACAGCGTTCTACCGCCGACACTGCGGCGTAGGCTGGGCGTTGTTACGTTCTCGTACCCTAACAGTGGGTGCGGGTCGTGACACGTTTTTAGTGGTGGCCCATGCAGGTCGAGTTTATGTAGTGGTATTCGAACTAGAGTATCACTACAGCCTGCGATAGGATTTGAGGAATAGGCTTAGTGAGAGAGGATGCTCAATCATTGTTAGGATACCTTGAGAGATTCCTGGGATGACCCTTGAGAATCTCATTTGAAATTACGATTTAAACTCCTTTTCCCCTGATTGAATTTGGTTTTGGAGGATTCACCGTAGAACTTTGAATCCTGGTGTTAGTTTATGATTTAAAATATTTTTTTTTTGTAGTTGTTGATTTTTAATTTCTTAGTATTAGATTAATATCTTTTATTTTTTTTAGGGTACTCAATCACAATTATGAGAAAACTCTTATTTATTTCTTGCCATCTAATCCTCTTGCTAATTGCCTTTCATTAAAATGAACTGTCCTCTCTAATTTGCACCTTGCTTAAACTCCTTCTACCAATCTATGTGATTATATCCCAAACCTGACTTACTCGACATTTTCTCAAATCAAGACTTATTGGGACCTTCTAACCTTGACCTTGATTGGTCGAACCCTAACTATATTCATCTAGTAGCCTATCTATCCCTAGGACTGTGTTCCTAAATTATTTACTGAATTCCTGATTAATTTTATTTCATGGGTTAATTTGATCCTCTTCAATTTTTGCATCAATTTGTCACGTCTCGAACTACCACTTTCTATTCTAGACCATTGGATGTCCTTTACCGCGACTTAGATATTCAGAGTATAATACTAGCTGTTACCTCCCAACAAACTTTACATGTAAGACCTAGACTAGCCTATCTTCATGTAAGTATTCCATGTCCCACTAAAATCCGTCTCCCTGTACTCTATTTTTGCTTGATATGATTTTCTGGTCAAATGGCTAAACTATAACCTCTGCCATGATACTAAATTAATTCTTATTTCAATTAGAGATCCACCTTGGCTCAATTCTTTCGATCTGGCATGTGATGGTGTTATGCTAAATCCTTAAATACTTAACCTCGTACCGTATCTTGATTGCTTGACCCGATTGGTTAAGGATCTTGGACTATGTATCTTCTTTTATCATTTCCACCCTTACTTATATCTTATGCTATAAATTTTATCCTCAAGTTTTACAAGCTTATCCTTTTCGAGCTTGATCATGATATATTTTATTGGGGGTACACCCACTAACATATTATCTAATCAGAACAGGCGCATGATGGTCTGATCAACCTATTGCGTTTTGGTTCGCTTTTTCATATATTAATCTACGTGGATGGAGACACAGTTAAACTTACCCTAGAATCTTATCCACAACAGCCTTGACAATTCTCCTTGGAATTATTTTATCACCTATGAACCTCGTATTCGTATCCAGTTAAATTAACTTTAATCATGACCTGGATCTTCATCATTGGATGCTCGTGCTCATACTTGATTTCATTAAATTCCCATCTTGCCCAATCTCGATTTATCCTAAAATTGATCAACTTAGATCGTGTCAAGACTAAAATCTATTTGTGATTGTTTGTACCTAAATTTTCAATTTTCTTTTTATGGAATGGTAACTTTAATAATTTCTCATTTGTTAATGACCCATTTTCATATAGGATGGTAGACGACCCTATAGCCTTGATGATTGTTGTTCCCTTACCTTCCCAATTAGGACACCTTAGATTGCTTGAACGTTTTGATACCATAGGACAGTATTGATCTAGAATGACTAGTGCACCTAGATGAGACCGCAGACTGTTCCATTTAACCTGTCCCCCTGGTACCACTATTCATCATGATTTTGGTTCAATTTAGACCATAGACCTTTCCCACTCTAAATTATGACCATCGTAGACACATTACCGTGACTTTTAAATTTGGAGCACCAGACTAGTTGTTTTCTCAAAACTGACTTCACATACCTGACCTAGACATGACATACTACAGCCATGACCTTAGTGTCCCACTCAGGCATACCATCGTGTGCTTCATTTGCTTAGTACGATTTTCCTGACCCGAGACTCCATCCTGATTTATCCCATGGAGTTACTTTTGGTTTCGATTTGAATTCAGGACACCTTATGACCTGAAACTGCCAGCCAATTCTTGGACATGACCCAGTATAGGTTTACTACCCCTATTTTGCTTGTTGACCTTGTATGTTGCACAGGTAGTGGCTTCGTCCTTGATTGTTGGAGGTTGACCTAGAAGGAGTACGACCATCTAAATTTCGAGGACGAAATTATTTTAAGGTGGGTAGACTTGTAACACCCTGTTTTCTGAAATTGGGGATTTTTGAAAATTTATTATTTTTATTATTTATTAGTGGTATTTTAGTCATGGTATGATTTTCTGGTGATTTTAGTTAGATTAAACCATTTTCTAAGTCATGCTAAGTCATGACTTATGACTTCGTGATTTTGGTTAGTATAACTTAGTGCAAACTCTAGTTTTCTCTAACCTAGAAGTTGCCATGACCATGATAGCTTAGCCATAGGCTTAGAATATCAAATTTGGGGTTTTTGACCAAAAGGGTATTTTGGTAATTTTCTAGATTTAAATTGTGATTATGTGATTTTAATATTATATAATACTTGGTAGGTCTCATGATTAGTTCCTAACCTATCCTACCCTAAACTAGTAGTTAGCCACTAACCTAGAACCATTAGAGTGATGATTTGGTCATGGGGTTAAAGGGTTAAAATATCTAGATATTTGCTTTATGGATATTTTGCACAAATTATGCAAAATATCAAACCCTTTTCCAAAAAGTCCTTGACTTAGCTATTAAGGAAGACAAAGACACCCCCCCCCCATGCTTGGCCGGCCAAAGAAGACCCCCATGGCAGCCTACACTTTGATAAATACCCCTTGGATTAAATCATGAATAAATTGCATGAATTTTATTCCAAAAAATCCCCTTTTTACTCAAACCTTCATAACTTGGTCATTTGTGATCCAAATTGACTCTAGTCTTTTGCATTGGAACCCTACAACATCTAGGGAGCTAAGGGAAGCAAGAAATCTAGAATTTGGGAGCTTGGGCATCATCGAGTTCAAAATCACAACACCCCCTTTTCATTGAATTTCCTTGAAATTCACCAATAGGTAAATTTCCACAAACCTAGTCAAATTCCTATTTTTCTTTCATAGATGCATTCATATAGGGGTAACAATATTGTGGGTAAAGTTTGGTAGGATTTTGATGTGTTTTGGTGTCGTGTTGGACACGTATCCTACTAGTCTAGAACCCTAATTTTACTCACTGTTTGAGCACTGTCATTGTGTATTTTGATCACTGTTTTTCCAAACTCTTTGAACAAAAACCTAGCCTAACTAACCCTAACCCTAATCCTATGTCACTGGACACAATTCGACTTGTGTCGTGTCCAAATTTGGACACACAAGCTCTCGGGACACAGGGCAGTACACAGGAATTGTGTCCTGCTGCCACAGTGTCCCCACGCACTGTAGAAGCCACGTGGACACGCCAAAATTGGCACGGAGCACGGGGCAATGACTGACAGGTCATCCCCAAAGTTTGGGATGACCTCGTGTCGTGTCGGACACGGAATCGACCCCGCAAGGGTTGTTCTAAACACTGTGTACACACGCACAGACACTGTACTTTGAACGTGTCGTGTCCACTGTACACGACACGTGGACACTTGGTACTGACATGGACACGAAGCCTGTATGTAGGCGAACACATTGGACACAACCACGTGGTGTCACGTGTCCCGTGTCGCGAGCACGAGACACGCAAAAACACGACGACACAGTCTGAAACACGTAAATTGGGGCTTCTGATACGTGTGTCGTGTCCCCTCTACACGACACGTGGACACGTATCAGGCCCATGGACACGAAGCCCAACCCTAGGCGCACCTTCGGGCACGAGCACGAGGCCTGTGTCGCTTTGTGTCGTGTCCTAGACTAATTTTGAATTTACACTGTAACAGTGTACACTGGTTTACCCGTGTGACTTTAAATCCTTGTGGACACGTCGTGTCGTGTCGTGACACAGTGTCAGGCTGCTAGGGACCTAGCCTAACCTAGGGGCTTTAGTTACCAACCAAGTTTGGGTCATCTTAGGTCGTTTTGATTGATGTTTGAGCTAACCCAAGTTAGGTTTTCACAGTGCAATTTCTTATTTTCTGAAAATTACAGTTTTTGCAAAATCGAATTTTGATTCGATTTTGCTAATGATTTATGTATTATATTAATGTATTTTAATGTGTATATATGTAGTATATGTGTATGTGAGAGTGTGGGTCGATTTTGGGGTGATTTGGGTGTGTGTGTGTTAAGTTATATATATATATATATACATATGTGTGTATATATGTATTATGTGTGTGTGTGTTTTGGATGGGTTTGGGTTCAGGAATTCCTGGAACCCCCCCCCCTGATTCATTCAGTCTCCCTCTCTCTCACTGTCTCACTCTCTCTCTCTCACTCAGTCTCTCTCTCTATGTCATATATATATATATAGTATATATAGGTTTTATATATATATATATATATATGTATATATATATATTGATATATATATATGTATTAGTATTAGATACATATATGTATATATATGTGTGTGGTTGTATTATATATGATATTCCTATATTGGGTATTGGGTATTAGATAGATTCATATATCTATATATATCATATATATATATATTTATATGTTTCCTACTATAGGTTATATAGAAACCCTATACTAGCCTATGGCCTATGGCCTAGGATTACTAGCCTATGGCTTGGGGCTAGCCCTGAATGACCCAAAACCCTTTGTGTTGACCCTTGTTGACTAAGGGTTGACCAAAGTCAACTGTAGGTCAAAGTTGACCTAGTTCACCTAGAAATGACTAGGAATGACCTAAATCAACTAGTTTAACTAGTTTGACTAAAACCCTAACTAGTTTGACTAGTATTGACTTAACCTTGACTAGTTTGACTTTAGAGTTGACCAAGAGTTGACTTTTGACCAGATTGACCTAGAATCATGTAGTATGCATTGTATACTTTATTTTTACCATTGTGGATACATTGTGACCTGTATTGCTCTGACTAGGAGCCACACACCTCTCCTCAGGCAGTATATCTTCTTCAGACATTCAGTTATCAGGCGAGTACATTCTCTGACCGTTTCATATTTGCCAGGATTTATATTCTTGCTCTAGATTACTTTACTTGATGCTGACACGATTGTTATCACGGATTGGTACTATATGGATCTTTTCATGAGATGTTATCCCCCTCGGGAGCATCAGATACAGCATGTTTGTGCTTTTCACGAATCACCATGTATCTCATGCTTCTGTTATCATGAATCTTCGTTATCAGCTAGTGACTCATGTACTCACATGATCACCGAGCCATCACGAATCTATTCATGAATCACCCTATACGGGTAGTAGTGTAGTCATGAATCTTAACGTAACTTGACTGGATCCTTGTGTATTGATTGGGGTACGGGGGAGTATGAATGGTCATGTGAATAATATCCAAAGTAGTGTAGTCATGAATCACTCTTAGCTGTAGCCATGAATCTCCTATGCCATTCACATGTCTATATCTTACTCTGACTCACTAGACACTGCTAGTTCTCTATTATAGTAGATATTTCATTACAGTTCTCTCTTTTGCTACATGTATCTTCTTTCAGCGTTCCTGTATTTTACTCTATTGCATGCTTTATATCTCCTATCATACTATGCACTGCGTGAGATGTATTGTGCTCGTTCCCGTCCTGATTGGACCTGTTGAAAATATTACAGAGGATGAGGAGGAGGCCCTGGTGTCTACCTATTATGGAGCAGGACTAGATGATACTTATGTTGTGGACCCTCAGCAGGATCCACCTGCAGCTGAGGATGTTGTTCCAGTAGTCTAGACCAGTTTAGCCTAGGCAGTCTTTTCTATATTTACTTTTGTCTCACATCTGAGTTGTATTTTGAGATGTTGAGTCATGTATAGACTCTTAGTCTTGTATTATGAGTTGACATTCTGGATGTTATGTATCTTAGACACTTAGTCTTATTTCATCTATGCTATGGTTCTCCTTGAGTTACTATCTATCTGTTCTTCATTCTCTACCTAGATGTGATTGAGATTATTTCTGTTTGTCACCTCCACTCGGAGAGTATAAACTGTACAGGTACTTGATATTGTTAGATGACTTACCTAGGACAGCGTTCTACCGCCGACACTGCGGCGTAGGCTGGGCGTTGTTACGTTCTCGTACCCTAACAGTGGGTGCGGGTCGTGACACTCCTCTCCCTCTTTCCTTCTGTCCGGCGAGCCGCCGTGCCCCGCCGCGAGCGCCGCGCCAGCCTCGAGTGGCGGGTCGTCCTTGGGCCCCGCGCTGCTCGAGCAGTGTGCAGCCTTAGGAGTCGCGCTCTCCTCGGGCCGTGCGCACGCTTGACTTGCGTGTTCCCTCGTTTCCCGTACGTCTCGGGAAGCAAGCCCTCGAGCTTCGTGCACGCCTCGAGCAGCGGGACGCTTTGGGCCCCGCGCTGCTCGGGTTATGTGCCGTCTCGGTACGCGTACACCTTGGTGTACGTGCTATCTCGGTTTTTGTGTCACCTCGATTCGCGTGTTGCCTTGGGCAGCGGGACGCCTCGAGCCCCGCGCTGTCTCGGGCACCGTGCCACCTCGGTTTGTGTGTTGCCTCGATCCTCGTGTCTCGGCCTTTGTGCCTAACTTGTGACCCGTACTGCCTCGATTTACGTGCACGCACCAATTTACGTGCCGTATCGATTTGCGTGTGATATTGTATCTTGTGTTGCCTCGGTTTGCGTGCTCGCTCCGATTGGCGTACTGTATTGGTCTCTGTGTCGTCTTGATCTACGTGTACGTCTTGATTTACGTGCACGTTTCTGTTTTTTGTTCGTCTCAATATTCGAGTCATCTCGATTCTCGTGCGCGTCTCGATATACGTGCGCGTCTCGGGTTGCGTGCCCGTATCGGTCTGCGTGCCTCAGTTTCCGTGCCAGATCCCTGCGCTGCTTGCGGGACCCGCACGGTATAGCCTTCTGCCATCTCTTATGATTATTCTATTATTTTATTATTTAATTCTAATGATTGTTTATTATGTGTTCTGAGGACCTCGATGGACGTGCTAGCTTGGATCCAGATCGCCGAAGACTTGCTTACCTAGCCGAGCCCTCTAGGCAAGTATCCCTTGCTCATCGACGGCTCTTGCCCTCTCTCCTGGATTTTATTGTATTTAATTAATTTGTACTTGTAAATTGTATAATCATGATTAGTGTAGCCTAGTAGTAGAACTGCCATGATGATAACTTAGGATAGCTTGGTTCGATACCGGTTTACGACTGTATCGGACAACTCGGACGGGTCATCCACACCTCCGAGGACACGAGCACGACTCACACGTATGGATTGTCCCCATATGCCTCGTGTCCGACTCACGGTCGGGTACGGCTTGGCGAACTACTCTTGTGGCGGTGTTTGTGCTTGGGTTAGGAATTTATGGACATGTGTTGTGGTGCGCCCTGCGAGGCGGTTATCTTATTAGTATGCATGTTGGCTTGGCGCCCAGTACGCATTGTAGCGCTGCTGGAGACCGGGACTTAGTGGTCTCGGGTTCGAGAGGTTTCCAGTACGCATCGTAGGGCTACTGGAGGCCGAGACTTAGTCTTCTCGGCTATCGACTTGTTTCCAGTACGCATCGTAGTGCTGCTGGTAGCTGAGACTTAGTGTTCTCCGTCTGCGATTCTGCGATTCCGCGGCGGGTTGCGCCGAGTGGACTTTAGCCCCAATTCGTAGGGTGCTCCCGTCCAGAATACAAAGGAGACTCTGCCGAATTTTTCCAGAATTCCCGGTTGGAAATTTGGTTCAAAGGATAGGGCAATGCCATTCCTTTGGTTTGCGGGACTGAACTCATGCATGTTCTTCTTGGTATAGTATCCCTGATCTCATTGCCTGCTAGGTAGACTCCCGACTAGATTAGTCGCCTAGCGTCTTGATCTGTCCCGTCCGCCGGATTGTGTAAGGAGAGCGGTTCTACTCGGGTGAGGGTCTGCAACCCTGGTCCTTGTTTGGTTTAAGGGTTGTGGATCTGATCCAGAGTGGTTCACGCAATCCTTGTTAGGATGATTGTGATGATTGTTGAGTTACTTTTGGGAATAACTGAGGAACATGGACTATCGTGGTGCATGATCCAACCCATGTTCTTGTTTGATTGTTGGGTTGGTTATTGTGCTACGATAGGCTATCGACCGAGGTTACGACCAGAATACTTTTAGTTGTTGGATTGTTATCGTGCGTTGGTACCGCACGATCCCTTACCTCATTTACTGTTTTTAGATGCTATTTCTGTTATATTATATCCTGCTGGTTTTCTTCGCCCGTCCTTGAGCCTTCCTATCTGGTACTTGCTACGGTTGGCCTGACCAACCCTGGATTGTTCCCAGATTGCCTGTGACCGACCATGTAGATCTTCCAGACTTGACTTGGAGGACGTACTTCAGTTTCTGACCATGAGGGAACTGTGTGGGAAGGTATTCTTGTCTACATTATTTCTTATTGTAGACTCTCTGATTATCATATGAGTATTTCCTGTTTTTCATATGATTATCTCTCTTGTCGGTATTTTATTGATTATTGCCTGTGGATATGAGATCAGATTTAGGCCATAGACTGCTTGCATGCTAGGATACCCAGCAAGATTGACAGCCACGATCGCCGTATGACGTTTTATACCTCATACGGAGTAGCTGGCCTAGTCCGTCCCCGTATTTCGGTACTGGGGCGTGACAAGTTTACTACAAAAGTGATTCTTTTAGTATATAACCCTAACTCTTCTTTCTTTCATATCTTCTCCCATTGCTGGAGAACCCCCCTCCCCTGAGCCATCTTTCTCCTCCCTCTCTCTCAGCTCTCCCTCTCTCTCTAAGCTCTCATCCCTCTCTCCCACTCGCTCTGTTACTCTCCCCTTCGGCCACTCCTCCGTGGCCTCCGGTCTCTCCGCCGACGTCATCCCCATGGCGGCCACCACCATTAGCCACCGCGATCACCACCACCATCGCTGTCATCGCCTTCCACCACCGCCGCCATCATCATCATCGTCGTCGCCTCCATTCGCGCCTCCAGCCGTGACCACCTCTACCACCTCCCCGTATTCTTCGGCCTCCTCTGGCGACCACCACCACCATGGCCGGCCTCCTCCAGTTCTTTTGCCTTTCTCTACTTCTTCACTCCGGCAGCTACCACCTTCGCAGCACTGCCTCGTGCTGTGCGCTCCTCGGGGAGCGAGCCCCCTTATTTTGCTTGTCTCGGGACACGTGCTGTCTTGAACAGCGTGCTGTCTTGTACAATGTGCTTGTCTCGAGCAGCGCACCCTCAGTTGGTGCGCTCCCTCGTTCTCCATGCTTCTTGGGATACGTGCACCTCGGTGTACGTGTCAGTTTTGACTTTTGTGTTGCCTCGGTGTACGTGCTGCCTTGGGCAGCGGGATGCCTCTAGCCCCCTGCTGCCTCGGGCAACGTGCTATCTCGCTTTGTACATTGTCTCAATTTTCGTGTCTCGGCCTTTGCACCTACCTCATGATTCGTGTCATACTGATTTACGTACACGTACAGATTTGCTTGCTGTATTAGTTTGCGTGCCACCTTGGACTCCGTGTCATCTCGATTTGTGTGCGTGCCTCAATTTGCATATCGCATTGATTCGTGCACCATCTCGATATTCGTGATTCGTCGATCTACTTGCACGTCTCAGTTTACGTGCACATTATGTTTCTTGCCCGCCTCGATCTCTGTATCATCTTGATTCTCGTACATGTCTCGATATACGTGCGCATCTTGGTTTGTATATCCGTATCGATCTGTGTACCTCGGTTTTTGTGCCAGATCCCTGTCCTGCTTATGGGACCCACATGGTATAACCTTCTGCCATCCTTGTGCTCCATGTTATTATATTATTATTTAATTCTAATGATTGTATCGCTGAAGACTTGCTTACCTAGTCGATCCCTCTAGGCAAGTATCCCTTGCTCATCGACGGCTCTTGCACTCTCTTCAGGATTTTATTATATTTAAATTAATTTTAATTGTAAATGTATGACCAAGAGTAGTGTAGCATAGTAGTAGAACTGTCATGATGATAACCTAGGATAGCTTGGTTCGATATCGGGTTAGGCCGTATCGAAAAACTCGAACGGGTTATCCACACCTCCGAGGACACGAGCACGACTCACGAGTATGGATCGTCCTCATATGCCCCGTGTCTGACTCGCGGTCTGGGAACGACTTTGGCTAACTATGTCTGTGACTCTGCTTGTGGCTTGGATTATGACTGTGGGTCTGTGATGCGCCCTGCTTGGCTATTCTTGTTCCATGTGTTGGCTTGGCGCCCAGTACGCATCATAGTGCTTCTGGACGACGGAACTTAATGTTCTCGGCTATGGTTTGGTTTCCAGTACGCATTGTAGTGTTTCCGGAAGCTGAGACTTAGTGTTCTCAGCCTGCAATTTTGTGGCAGGTTGGGCCAAGTGGATTTAGTCCCAATTCGCTGGGAGCTCCTTCCAAAATACAAAAGAGACTCTGTCGATTTTTTTCCAGAATTTCCGGTCGGGAATTTAGTTCGAAGATTGGGCAGAACCGTTCCTTTGGTTGCTGAACCAGACTCATGCACGTCTATTGTAGTATAGTATTACCTAATCTCAGTACCTGCTAGGTAGACTCATGACTAGATGAATCGCCTAGTTACTTGACATGTCTTATCCGTCGGATAGCGTAAGGAGCACGGTTCCACTCGGGAGACGGTCTGCAACCTTGGTCCTTGTTTGGTTTAAGGGTTGTGGATCTTCTTCAGAGCGGTTCATACAATCCTTGCCATTTTTCGGCGGCATAATTAATAGACTCTTGTGCCCCTGACCATTCTTTCTAGGAGTTATCCTAGTCTAGCCAGCTAGGACTGATAGTTGTCCTATGTATCGAGATTTATGATTTTTGGATATATATGAGGATTGAGTATTATGGAGAGTATGGTCTCGAGATATTGATTGATAGACTTACGTGGATTCTTGGATAGTGTTCTTTTGATGAAGTTCAAATTTGATTAGATATGACTATGTGGGTTCCTGAATTTTGATGATTGTGTGAATATTTCACGAAACGAGAAAAATATCGAGGGTATGATTATATAATTTTTACCCGACTTCCCAAGCGCCCAGAACCTGGTTTGATTGCTATATCTTGGTAGTTGAGAGACTTGTTTTCTGATAGCTTGAGATCATTGATTCAGAGGATTCTTGTGAGCCAGATGGCCTAGCATTGATTCTAGTGATTGGCTTAGTATTTGGTGATTGTATTTCTTGGCATGATATTTCTTCCATCGTAGATGTGAAGACTATTGATTTATTGATTCGGTGGATGGACCGACTTGATGATTAGAGCTATAGGCTCCAATGTGTGCTTGAGATGCTATTCTAGTCGAGATCCCGACCATGTACTTGACCTGATATCCATGCCACGATATGGGCACATGATTTCATGTGACTGACAGATTTGACCTTGTCCCTGACATGACTACTTGTATCCGTGCTATAAGTCCAGTTTACCCCTTGAGGTACTGGCCCTGACTTTGCACTGAGGTGCTCCTTGGTAGCGACACTTTGAGGTGCTATTCCCTTGATTACATGGCACTGAGGTGCTCCTTGGCAGCGACACTTTGAGGTGCTATCCCCTTGATTATATCTATGATTACCTGCACGGGTATCTGGTAGTTGGCCTATAGTCTTAGCGTGGTTAGGATTGCTTGCTTGCTTGTTGCATAACACTAAGGATGGATCACAACTGGGACTATAGGTGCCGAGGTTGATTCTTACTTAGCATTCTCGTACTGAGGTACGACATCTAGGAGGATGATCATATGACCACGGCATGTGATTCCGGATAAATGTATGGATAATCTAGGTAACTTAAACTGGTAGAAGCATTGGGAGGGAACGGAATCCCAAGATCGTGCAATACTAGCCTTAATATAGACATTAGTCATAATTTGTAGGCTGGCCGTTGCGGATATTATTACCATTCGCTCTAGTGGATGGCAATATCCGGCTACTTTATGTACTATACATTATATATATGGTATGCTCAGCACGGTGGCCTTACGAGGGACCGGTGATGATATGCATAGCCCGGTGGTCTTACGAGGGACTGGTACTTATCACCAGTTATACTTGGCCCCGCTAGCCCTGCTGGGACGGCACGATCTGAGGATTTTTTATACTTGCATTGTTGGGGTAACCCAACCTCCACCTAGATAGCCGTAGACATTTGAGTAGCTGCTTATTCATATAAATTGTGTGGCTTGCTGCCTGCTAAGCTGGCTGGCTCGTAATGCTGCCCCGGCGCGGTAATTCATTCCCTTGTTCTTGTTTGATATAGGGATATATTACTGTTCCGACGACAGACTATGAGTTTCGGTTGGTGATACAGGTATTATTGGATATTAGGACGCCTGTCCCCGTATTTCGGTGCTGGGGCGTGACAACGAAGCAACGTCGCTCTCCAGCCCATCGAAGTACTTTTCTAGCCTCGTGTTGCTTTGCTCCATGGAGCCCATGCGCATCTCCGTGTCCTTCGAACTTGCCTCTAAGACTCCAACACGTTCGACAAGATCCACAAGGCTACGCTCCGCCGTAGACTCCTTTCTCTTGCCCTTCTTGTGCATCTTGGCGTGCCCCTCCTTAGGCGACATGGGTTCCTCCTGGACATTCTCAGATGTCGACATGGCACCAACTGACCTTCGCTCTGATACCACTTTCCATGGACTTAGTGTTTTAGGCTACACTTCGACCCGTGCGACGCACTATCTTCCTCCTCAAATAGTCGTGCAAGCCTTCCCCTAACGCATAACTAGATCGCTAAGGCGATATTGAGAATATTGTGGAGCAAAAGAGAGAGATAGAGTGGAAGATTAAAACTTCACTATACTAGAAAAGAGTACAACTTTGGATGGTGAGGAAAAAATGAGCCTCCCACTTATTTATAATGGCTCATAGTGCTTTACGTGGAAATTTCTGGAAGGAATATTCCAGAGATTATTCTTTCTACCATACTGGAATCGACATATTCCAGGATTATTCTCTAAGGGAAATAAAAGGAAACTTTATGGGCCATCCAGAAGGATCTTGGGCCATCTAGAATGATCTTGGGCCTTCCAGAGAAGTCCACCGTCTTCTAGAGTGTTCCGCCATCTTCTAGAATGTTCTGGAAGCTTCCCGTATAACCCCGGTCCGTGGAGAGTTATGCAAATCCGTCTCGGTGGGGCGCAAACTTTTGTACGTGACAATATGGTCATAAAAGGTAATGTGCATGGTAGCCCATACGCTAAGGAATTGTCCTCCCTACCCCATGCCTATCTATGTCGTATCCACAACATAGTACCTCTAATAACTGCTAGGTTAATCTATCATTCATTCTATTTAAGCAGTTATACCTATCACACGGCCTGTACGTACCGATGCGCGATCAGTATGCAAGTCCGAGATCTATATGTGACTCATGATTTCGTCGCACACAGGTGTCAAGACCAATGAATGCGGTATAAACAAGGACAATCTCCTAATTCTTGGCTAATGTGCATAGAAATTAAATAATTAAATAACAAAAACATGACTAAACAGTAAATTACATCTAAATACAATTTGAAAGAGTAATTTTATATTCAAGAAAGTAAATAATAAATAAAAGCATGCAATATGGCAAGCCAATTATGATTGGATTTCCATTAAATATATGATCAATACATATTGGAATATTTCATATATATTGGCCTTCCATGTATATATTTCCAATATGGTAACCCTTATTCATGCAAGGGTTTATAAAAGGTGGATGCATACAAGTTGAAAAATAATGGCAGAAGAACACAAAAAAAAGAGAAAAAAAGGTGGCAAGAGTGCTTGTGCAACTTTGGGAAGGAGAAAGAAGGATTGGAGGCCGTTTCGGAGAAGGAGATCAATTTCGAATATTTTTTGTTGTCTTCTATCTTCGTGGTTGTAATCTATTTTCTGTCCCAGTTAGTTGTGGTGATCAGTGTTGGATCGTGAGGAGCTTGTAGAGGGTGTATTCTCTTTATTCCATTAGTAGAGGTTCTTCAGGGTTGGACTCCAATCGTCCCGTGGTATTTTTTACAAGGGTTTTCTACGTAAAAATCTCTGTATCTGCAATTTGTGTTAGCATTTTTGGTTTGTGTATTTTTGTTCGGTTTTCTTGCAGGACTTTCTGGTTTGGGGATCGATTTTCGTGCTTCATTCCCAATAGAGTGGTATCAGAGCTTTGGTTCTAGAGAGGTGTCAGAAGTTGACAGTCAAATCAAAAAGTAGAGATGGACGCGAAGCCGGTGTGCATGGTAAACCTGAACGGTACCGACTATCATTATTGGCGGAGCAAGATAAAGGATTTATTGTTCGTCAAGAAGCTGTATCTTCCAGTATTTACATCCGAGAAGCCTAGTAAAAATACGATGAGGATTAGAATTTGAGCATATAAATGTGTATAGGTATATGCGACAATTCATTGACAAGAACGTGTACAACCACGTTGCCAACATTTAGCATGTGAGGACACTTTAGGATAAGCTAAAATCTTTGTATGCAAAGAAGACCAGGGTGAATAAATTATTCCTGATCCGGATGATGATGGGTCTGCGGCACAAAGGTGGTGCATCCATTACGGATCACTTGAATGAATTCCAGGGCATGGTTGACCAGCTATCCTCGATGGGAGTCAAGTTCAACGACGAGGTTTAGGAACTTTGGTTGCTGTGTACATTGCCAGACTCGTGGGAGACCGTACAAGTGTCTATGATCGCCTATACTCTGGAAAGCGTAGTCAGTCTGGAGTTTTCCAAAAGCGGGGTACTGAATAAAGAGATGTGGAGACGTTCTCAGGGCACTTCATCCATATCCTACTCGGAGGCGCTAGTTTTAGAGAGCCGTCGAAAGAGCAAAAGTGGGGCTCTAGGCGGTGGTAAAGATAAGAGCAGGGGCAAGTCCAAGTGTCGGTACAAGGATTCGGAGTGTTACCAATGTGGCAAGAAGGGCCACATCAAGCGGAACTCTTTCGTTTGGAAGAAAAAGAAGAAGGACGACAAGGAAAAGAAAAGTGAGAACACTACAACGAAGATCTCGGCACATGGAGGCGATGTGATCATTGTAGGTGATGAGGTTGTCATGAACCTCGCCTATGATGATAATTCTTGGCTGGTGGACTCAGGTGCTTCAGCACACGTATCTCACAATAGGGCACTATTTGCCACTTACACGACAAGCGATTGTGGAGTATTGAAGATGGACAATGGAGATGTGTTGAAGGCGGTTGCCATTGGAGATGTGCATTTGAGGGCGAAGAAGGGTACAATTCTTATTCTCAAAGATATCCATCATATCCTTGATATCCATTTCAATCTGGTGTCGGTTGGAAGGTTGGATGACGAAGGTTTCTTCAATCTCTTCGAGAACGGTCAGTGGAAGCTTTCCAGAGGTTCGATGGTGATTGCCAGAGGAAGTAAGAAGTCCGAACTCTACTATATAGAGGGGAGCGCACATGGAGCATATGAGGTAAACGCAGTCAATGATGCGTCTACCGATTTTGTGGCACAGGCGGCTCAGTCATATCAGCGAGAAAGGGATTAGCTACTTGGTGAATAGGAAGGTGATTCCAGGGCTAAAGTCTACAAAATTGGAGAGATGCATGCACTGTCCGGCGGAAAAGTAAAATAGGGTGTCTTTCTAAAGTCACCTAAGTTCGAAGAAGTCAGTGTTGCTCGAGTTGATTCACTTGGATGTCTGCAGTCCTATGAAGGTAAAATCTATTGGTGGTGCTTCTTATTTTGTGACGTTGATTAATGATTGTTCTAGGAATATTTAGGTTTATACCTTAAAGACCGAGGATCAGGTGCTGCCCACTTTCAAAGAGTTTCAGGCCTTAGTTGAAAGGAAGATGGGTAAGAAGCTACTATATGTTCGGTCTGACAATGGCGGCGAGTACATTGGCCCCTTTGATGCTTATTACAGAGAGCAAGAAATACGGCACCAGAAGACTCCACCAAAGACACCATAGCTCAAGGTGTAGCGGAGCACATGAACATGACACTGATGGAGAGGGTACGATATTTGCTATCAGAAACTTCTCGAGCAACTATTGGGGTGAGGCACTTCACATAGCTGCTTATACTATTAATTTATCTCCTATTGCTTCTTTGCAAGGTGATGTACCTGACAAAGTATGGTACGACAAAGAGCCGTCATAAAATCACCTACGAGTATTTTGGTTGTAAGACCTTCGTATATGTACCGAAGGACGGAAGATCCAAACTTGAGCCGAAAACGAGGCGATGTGTCTTTGTCGACTACGGTTGGGATGAGTTTGGCTATAGACTCTACGACCCCGTGGGAAGAAAGATCTATAAAAGCAATAATATGGTATTCGTCGAGGATCAGACCATGACCAACACCCAGGATTCTGAGATGCCTTCTGAGGCTGAGGAATTACCTGAGTTAGAGTCATTTCACTTCGAGCAGTTTTTAGAAGACATCGCAGAGGATCTAGTTATGGAGGAGCTAGTACATGGAGTTGCTTCCAACCTTGATCATCAGCCTGCTAATAGTGGTCAAGGTAACCCTCAGGCTGATGAGTATGTCGAGGAGGCAGTTCTTGAAGGGGAGAAGGCTGTTGATATACAGCCTGCACCAGTAGTTTTGTTGAGGAGGAGCGACAAAGAGCATCGACCATCTACGAGATACTCACCGAGTGAATATGTGCTGCTGACTGACTGGGGAAAGCCTGAAAGTTTCGTAGAGACTATGGACGATGAACATAGGCATGAGTGGATGGAGGCTATGTAGAAGAAGATGAGTTCCTTATAGGCCAACTCCACTTATGATCTGGTGCGGTTGGCAAAGGGCAAGAAGGCTTTGAAAAATCGATGGGTGTTCAGAGTAAAGCAGACAGATGATACTACTCGCCCTCAATACAAAGCGAGGCTGGTATTTAAAGGCTATGGTTAGCAGAAGGGCGTAGATTATGATGAGATCTTTTCGCCAGTCGTTAAACAGTCATCTATTCGGGTGGTGCTAGCATTGGCAGCCAGTTTCAACTTAGAGGTCGAGCAGATGGACGTGAAGACGACATTCCTTCACGATGATCTTAAGGAGTTGTTGTACATGGAGAAGCCAGAGGGATTCTATGAGAAGGGCAAGTCACACTTGGTCTACCGGTTAAGAAAGAGCTTATATGGTCTGAAGCAGGCTCCGAGGCAGTGGTACAGGAAGTCTGAGTCATTTATGGGGGAGCATAGTTATGCACGGATGACGTCAGATTACTGTGTATTTGTCAGGTACTTTGCTAAAGATAATTTTATTATTTTTCCGCTCTATGTTGATGATATGCTACTGGTAGATCGGTATGCCACTAGGATGGTGGAGTTGAAGTGCCAACTGGGCACGATATTCTCTATGAAAGATTTAGGCATAGTAAAGATTATTCTTGGGATAGAGATCAACCGATAAAGAGAGTCCAAGCTGCTACACTTGTCCCAAAAGAAGTACATTCATCGGGTACATTAACGTTTCGGGATGGACGGATCGAAGAAAGTAACCCCCTTGCGGCTCACTTTAAGTTCACTGAGGAGCAGTGTCCATCTACCAAGGACGTGAAGGAAGATATAGAGCGGGTTCCATATGCCTCAACTATAGGAAGTCTCACATATGCTATGGGGTGTACGAGGCCAGACATCGCTCACGCAGTTGGCACAGTTAGCAGGTATCTTTCCAATCCTGGAAGGATACATTAGAGTACGTTCAAGTGGGTCCTACGATTCCTTCAGGGCACTGCCGATTGGAGACTTTCTTTTGGTGGTGACGAACCAAAGCTAGTTGGGTATACCAACGATAATATGGTTGGAGATGTAGACACAAGACGATCGACTTTGGGCTACGTAACAATGTTTGCTGGTGAAACGATATCGTGGCAGTCGTAGTTGCAGAAGTGTATTGCCTTGTCGACGATAGAGGCATAGTACATTATGGTAACAGAGGCTTGCAAGGAGTTGCTGTGGATGAATAAGTTATTGCAGGAAGTGGAGTTAAAGCAAGAGCATTATACTTTGCTTTGCGATAGCCAGAATGCCATTCACCTTGTGAAGAACAAGATATTTCATAGTCGGTCCAAGCACATTGAAACTTGGTACCATTGGATACGGGATGTGGTTGAGAAGGAGGACGCGATGCTTGAGAAGGTCCATACTGATAACAATGGAGCCGACATGCTCACGAAGGTTCTACCAAGGGAGAAGTTTGAGTACTACAAGCGGATCGTCGGGATGACGAGTTCCTGCACCTAGTTGTGAAGGGGGAGATTTGTTGGAGTGGGTGGGGTTCCCAACCTTTGTGAAGAATATCTCAAAGTACGACGAGCGCCATCCATGTGTCGGAGAAGCTCGGGGAGTGCATCGATCACCTATTTTGGAATATATATGGTAAGCAAATACATGATTGGATTTCCATATTTACTTTGATCATATATTTATGATTGAATCTTTCATATACTAGCTTTCCATATAATTGGACTTCCAATTATGGCAAGTCAATTATGATTGAATTTCCATTAAATATATGACTGATACATATTGGAATTTTCCATATATATATTGGACTTCCATGTATAGATTTCCAATATGGTAACCCTTATTCATGCAAGGATTTATAAAAGGTGGATGCATATAAGTTGAAAAATAATAGCAGAAGAATACAAAAAAGTAGAGAAAGAAAAGGTCGAAAGAGTGCTTGTGCAACTTTGGGAAGGAGAAAGAAGGATTAGAGGCCGTTTCGGAGAAGGAGATCAATTTTGGGTATTTTTCGTTGTCTTCTATCTTCGTGCTTGTAATCTATTTTCAGTTGTGGTGATCCATGTTGGATCGTGAGGAGCTTGTAGATGGTGTATTCTCTTTATTCCATTAGTGGAGGTTCTTTAGGGTTGGACTCCGATCGTCCCATGATTTTTCTCGCAAGGATTTTTCACGTAAAAATCTCAATGTCTGCGATTTGTGTTGGCATTTTTTGTTTGTGTGTTTTTGTTCGGTTCACTTGCAGTACTTTCTGGTTTAGGATAACGATTTTTGGGCTTCGTTCTCAACATTTTGGAATAAGAAAAATGTCTAAGATCTCCTATCCATTAATCTAATTTTGGACAGGGACAAAATCATAATTTCGGATCAAATCGGTGTCCGCCGTTGGACCCACTTTGTATCAAAAAATGTGCCAAATTCTACGGTCTTTCAAGTCACCAAGTTATATGTCTATGGGTCCTTGATGATACAAACTCAACAGTATGTTCAAATTTGGATTCCGGTGAGCCGTGCACAATTTTGCCTATTGGATCAGGTTGCGGGCCCGCTGAAATAGTATTCCGGTCGGCCTTCTCAGAATCAAGCCAAACTTAGCTCATAGGACTAAAAAAATAATACGAGTCCAGCGGCGCAAGTTTCATCTCGATGTGATGAACATGTACTAAGTTATGGGTTAGTTTGTAAAAGGACCGATACGGGGTACCTCGATTGATACGTCTCGATTTTGTTGCGCACACGCAACCAAATTGAGTTCTGTCGAATCCCACACGTCGGCGAAGTTGATACGCACCTTTCGATGCTTTCGGTGCGCAACCATGTCGCCCGGTTTGTCGGAACGAACTCCGTATCGAGTTTTTTAGGGTTTATAAAAACCGATTTTTGTTAATTTTCTAAAAGATTTACCTTGAGTTTTAATACAAAATTATTCAAAATAATTGTTGGGTTTCATTACTGGTTTTATTAGCTGTAAGTCAGAGAAAAAAATTTAGAATTCTATGAACAAAATCAGAGGAAATTTGCTTTTCAAAAAGGGTACTTGGACAGTTGTTCTGTTCTTGATAATCTTAGAAAAACTTTTTTTTTTTGAATTTCAGTTCGATTTTTCTTGAATTCTAAGCCATCGAAATCCAAATTAGTTGAAAGGATTTAAGGAGGTATATATTGTTTATGCAAACTGGATCAAAAAATAAAGGACTATGGAGGGAGAAATCATACCCGATAAGAGAGGTGTTGGTGCTCCTGTTGTGCGCTGGCCGGCGGCGTGCGGCGATCGTGCAAGCGAAGCGGTGGATGAGGGTACGAAGATGGTCGGGGAGGACACATGATTTGCTCTGGAATGATCACTCAAGAGCTAGGGGCTTTCTTCAAAAAAAATTTCCTTCGTGTAAGAACTATTATTTATAGAAAAGTTTTGACAGAGATTTGGATTTAAATTGAATCTATTATTACTAGGATTTGATAAAATCTTATGGAGAATGCCATTAGGATTTGATCAGGGAATGGTTTGATTGAATCTGGGTTCAAATGGACGGAGTTATCAAACAAAATCTGGAAGGAAAAAAACCATACTCCTACTGCGCTCTAAAAGAAGAAAGAGCAACAGTGCCTTCGGGCCCTATTCATCCATGTTATATATATATATATATATATATATATATATATATATATATATATAGTCATGACCCGCACCCAGTGTAGGGGAACGAGAAGTCGGTACGTCCAGCCTACGTCGCAGTGTCGGCGTTAGAACGCTGTCCTAGGTCACATACATCTAACAATTATAAGGTACTTGTCGAATATATACACTCCGAACGGAGGACAATATAGAAATATACAACTCAATCACAGCTAAGGTAGAAATACGATAAGATAGATAGATATGAAAGTCGCCAAATAAAATACAACAGGAGAAGCAGTCTAAGTGTCTAAGATAACATATCCACAACATCCAGAATAACAATATCCCAAATAAGTACATAATGTACCCAAAATAAGACAAGACAATAAAGTAAGATAACTAGTCTAGCTAACTAGCCTAGACTACTGGGGTAATATCCTCTGCAAGGACTGGGTCCTCCTGGGAGTCCAGTTCGCATGTGTCATCTAGGCCTGCTCCGTAGTACGTAGGACAGAACTCCTCAATGTCATCTGTAATATTTCAACATATCCAGTCAGGACAGGAACGACCACAATACATCTCACACAGTTCATAATATGACAGGAAATATAAGCATGCTATAGAGTAAGATACATGAAACGCTAAAGAATATATATAAAGTAAAATAGATGACTATAAGGAAATATCTACTATAAGTAAGGAACTAACAGTGGCTCGTGATGTAGAGTACAAGATAGACATGTGACCGGATTGAATTTGCACATGATTACACTACTTTAGAATTGTTCACATGACCATTTATACTCCCCCGTACCCCAATCAATACACAAGGATCCATACAAGTTATATTATTGTATATGATTTCACATGGGACCCCATAAATGGGTGCACATGAAGTATACATGAGGGGCTCTGTGAACATGAGAGTACATGATTCACAAGAGTGTACATGAATGGTGAAAGCACATGAATACATGATGTACGTGAAAATCATATGACATGACGCATCCCGATGCTCCCGAGGGGGATAACATCTCATGAAGGGATCCATATAGTACCAATCCGTGTTAACAACGTGACAACATCAAGTAAAGTAATATAGAGCATAAATATAAATCCTATCAAGTATGAAACGGTCAGAGAATGTACTCGCCTGATATCTTGAGTATCCGATGAGTATAAATGTCCAGACAGAGTAGATGAGTCATATTTAGAGCAACACAAGTCACAACATGTCCAGAATGGTAATATTGAACTTTACAATGCATTCTATATGAATTCTAGGTCATTCTAGACTAAAGTCAACTCTTGGTCAACTCTAGTCAACTACACTAGTCAAACTAGGTCAACCAAGCTATACTAGGTCCAAGCCTAGTCCAACAAGTCTCACTAAGCCTAACCAAGCCTACTCTAGCTAGTCTAGCTCTCAAACACAATCAAAAGCCAAAACAAGTTATCACACACACAAATTATATATATATATATATATATATATATATATATATATATATATATATATATATATATATATATATATATATATATATAGGCATTCATATAGGCTAGTGCCTAGTACACAAGCAAGGCACATACATGGTATAAATATAAGTAGGGGGTGAGTGTGTGTGTTCAATGAGTAATAGTGTATCAGTGAGTGTGTGCACAGTGAGTTATATGGTGACAGTAAGTGATATAAGTGTGTGCACGTGTACAGTTGTATGGTGTGTGTGTACATGTTATGAGTGATAGGGAGTGATATGTGTGACAGGTAAATGAGTGATAGAGAGTGATATGTGTGTGTGTGTTCAGTTGTGTGGACAGTGAGCTAGAGAGAGTATGTGTGTGTTTGTGAATAGGTAAATGAGTGATAGTGAGGGTGTGTGTTTTCAGCATCAGGTTATAGAGTGTGTGTGTGTGTGAAATCACCTTAAAACATGCACTAAATTCTGAATTCAAGAACATCAAAACCTGATACTTCAAGTATTAGTAATTTCAAAATCTACCCTTAATGCAATTTTGAAACCTAAATAACTAATGCAATGAACACAGTTTATACACATTCAATTAAACTCAGTTCAAATATAGGATCTCAGTTACCACATTACAGAAATTAGTAAGCATTTACAAATGCAACCCCAAGTCATTATTTCCATTCAGTTTTTCAAGTATCAGTAAACTCATATCCCTTTCGAAATCGAATCCAAATTCTAAATAAAAACCCAAAATACAAACCTAAGCATGAATCATTTGAACCCAGCTATGATAACATGTCTAAACTTAACATTGGACATAAATTTTAATTCTCAAAACTCAGTTATCAGTAAAAAACCCCATTTCCCAGGTTCAGTCCAACCAAAGAACCCAAATTTCCAATAGAAAATCAAATAAAACTTAAACCAGTATGTGCACAGGTGCTAGGTATAGGTGTTCGTATGTCAGAGGGGTTTCGTGTCCACACAAGTGGACACGAAGTATCCAGAACAATTTAAACATACACAAATACAAACTGCACAGCACAGCGTCGTGCGGCGAGGACACGGGTTCATGCACACGACACACGACACGTGACACCTCGTGCTCATGTCCATGTGTTCGTCAGGGGTAGGGCTAGAGGGTCGACACCCTGATTTGAGTCCAAGACGTGTTTGTACATGACATGACTCACGTATCTGTCGAAGGAAATCGACTGAACAATGTCAGTGCAAAATGCGTGCATGCGTGAGAACGTGTCCGATACGACACGTGGCCATGCGTGGCTTGGGGGGTGACCTGTCAGTCACTGCCTCGACCCACTAGCCTAGTGTTAGGCTACCACGTGGCGTGTCGTGTCCAGAATCTGTGTCGGGTAGCAGGGCACAACTCGTATGGTCTGTGCGGCGTATCCAGCCCCTCATTCGATACGACACAAAGCCATAATCGACTCAGTCATGCACGAAATCCAAGAGCACATGTAGCTCTACAAATTTGTTCAAAAAGATTCGAAAATAACAATAAAATTTTCATTGAGGCATTTCATCAAACACCTATAAACCCACATTGATACGTGTCTAATACGGACACCAAATCAACATGAATTTTCACCAAACTTTTCCTACAGCTAGGGGACACCTAGATGGATGCATCTATGGAAAGAAATCAAGATTTAGGGGGGTGATTTGAAGGGATTACCTATAGAGAGCCAATCTCCAAGAAAAAGTCCCAAATTGTGAAGTCTTCTTCCTCAAGCAATGTCCCAATGAGCTCCCCTCCTTGCAAGCTAGCCTCCTTCAACTTCTACTCTAGATTTAGAATCAAATGCAAAAGATTGGGATCAATTTGGTGGAGGAATGATGAAAGAGGGAAGAAATTAGGGTTTCCTAAAGGGGGATTTCTAAAAGAGGCAAGTGGTCATGTAGAGATATTATATAGGCTGAAATTAGGTCATACTTGGGCTGTGGTGGCCGGCCATATTGGGGATTAGGGTTAGGGTTTCATATGAATGGGCTTCGGGCCAAGATCATTAGCTAGCTAGCTCAACCCTTTAGCCATAAGTCCAAATACAAAACTCTCCCAATCCTTTCATGAACCCTAGCCACACTCAAGTCAACTAAGACCAACTTAAGTTATATTAGGGTCCCACACCATGCTAACTAAGTCACCAAAGTCAAAGTCAAACTCTAGGCTAGTCTCTAAAGTCACAACTAGCAAAAGTCAAAAATCACAACACCAATGCAATAAATAATAAAATAATTCACAAAAACCAAAATGACCAAAATACCTCAAACTAAAATATGGTAGTGACTTATATATATATATATATATATATATATATATATATATATATATATATATATATATATATATATACACACACACACACACACACACACACACACACACACACACACACACACACACACATAATCAATAAGGATCTAATAAAATTCTAAAAAAAGAATTCCTAAAATCTAAAAATAACTTCCAAAATAATTTAATAATTATTTATAAAAATGAATACCCATTATATATATTATGTAGAAAATATTTATTATCTTTAATATTTAATAATAAAAAATAAAAACTTAAATCCTTTTACTAAATAACAACTCCCTCTAAACAATTAGGAAAGAAAATACATAAATTATATTTAATAAAAATAAATAAAATTTTTGGAAATTTAGGGGGTTTACATCTGTTCATCCCTATTAAATTTTTTTCTTATATATATATATATATATATATATATATATATATATATATATATATATATATATATATATATATATACAAAAAAAAAATATATATATATTTTTTGTATATATATATATATATATATATATATATATATATATACAAAATATATATACAAAAATATATATATACAAAAATATATATATATATATATATATATATATATATATATATATATATATATATATATATATATATATATATATATATATATATATATATATATATATATATATATATATATATACACACACACATACTCAATAAAAGAAAAAAAAACATATACATACTCAATAAGGATCTAATAAAATTCCAAAAAATGAATTCCTAAAATCTAAAAGTAACTTCCAAATTAATTTAATAATTATTTATAAAAATAAATACCCATTATATATATATATTATGTAGAATATATTTATTATCTTTAATATTTAATAACAGAAAATAAAAACTTAACTCATTTTACTAAATAATATGGCCCTCTAAATAATTAGAAAAGAAAATACCTAAATTATATTTAATAAAAAATAATTATTTTGGAAATTCAGGGGGTTTAACCCCTCCATTATGGAGAGAAATTATGCAGAAAACTAACTCTCCCTTGGTCTATTATATTAAAAACCTTATGAGAGTGAGAGAGAGTGGTTTAGAGTTTCTAAGAGCTTGGGAGTTGCAAAAGTAAAGAATTGGAGAAGGATTTTGTTACGTCCCAGTCCAAATATACGTGCAAGGCATATCAAAATTGGACAAGAGAAAGAGGCTTTGTAGAGTTCATTGAGTTCATATGCTTTAGTATTTTGGTACAACTATGATTTTTCTAAGAGTGGGCATAGGCATAAGTGGAGAGACTTGCTACATGTTTATTTGTTGTATATTGAAGGATTTGCTCACATGTTGATAAAAATGGAAGGTATTTCGTATTTGTTTTAACCTTGATCTGCGGGCTTTGGCACTTATTTAGTTGAGAAATTATCATGGGAGTTCGAATCAGAGATTAAGGAGTTTTCTTCATTGGTCATTTGGTGCAGTTGGAGGAGTGTGTTCTTTTGAGTTTCAAGGACGAAACTTTTTTGAGTGGTGTATTATATAATGCCTTCTTCACATGGTGTATTAGAATGGTTCGTTGTGTAAGACTCCTGATTTTTGGAATTAATTTTTAATTATTTTAATTATTTTAATTATTTTATATGGGTATTTTAAATATTAAAGTCAACAATGACTGTATTAGTAGTTTACCGTAGCTTTGATTTTTTGAAGCACAACAAATATCGTTTTCTCAAATCCAATTTCATATTTGAATTCTAGACACATCCACCTTCAATTTGATATATCATGTCCCATGTAAATTTGTTTTCGAACATTCTTTTGACTTTGCACAATTTCGGGTCAACTTAGGCCATTTGATAATTTATCGTAATTCTAGGCCCAACTTCCAATTTGATTTTGGGACTTGACATAGACCGAAGTCGTATGACCCAATATATGGTCTTGATCCATGTTGAATCTACGACGCACATACCTAAGGTGTACCATCCAATCGAGTTTCCATGTGCTACTTATTTGCAAATGGCACATGAGACTCATTAAATTGATTATCGGGTCCAATTTGACTAGAAATACTACTTGAACCCTAACCTAGTCAACCCTATTAGTTAGAGCCTAACTAAATAAGATTTCCAAAACCAAGTAGACATATATTTAAGTGATTTTTAGAGATTAAATTACATCCATGTGCAATATATTATCAATCTTTGACTTGGTCAAACAACACTCTAAAATAGAAAACCTATTACCATTAGTTATGTTTGGAAGGCCAAATCCGACCCGAATTAGTTCAACCAAAGCCCAAATACTTATAATATAAATACCAACAAAACCTTAACCTATTCCCGTCTCCTCATAACCGCCTACTACCTGAAATTCCCCCTACTTGCGTGCGGCCACAATCCCAAGGTCGAGAGCATAGCCGACCCCCTTCACCAAGATCCGATTTAACTCGACTTTTGTGCCAACCACCACCACTCTCGCAACCCCCTAGATGCTATCTTTCACCCTAGAAACTGTAGGAGAAATCTGGCATCTATTAGAGAGGTGCACGATGCGCTACTTGGGCCGAAACTCTGTCGAATCAAAATCTGAACATCACAGCAGGTTAGTCAACTTGTAAACAAGGTTTCATCTACTTTTTCTCATCGAATTAACCTCAAACCAAAATTGGATGCTTTATGTGTCTACTTCAATATTTGATTGCTGGAATACACAGTTCCAAGCAGTTTGCCAGTGGCGTCGATTCTACGACAGGGTGTCTAGAACTGACGAGTTCTGTTGCGAGCAAAATTTTACCTACTTAAGGTCAATTTTGATCCTTCTAATATTTTTATTCAGAAATTAGACATCGCGAGCTTTCCAACGCATATCTATTTTCTAGGTTTCGAGTTCGTTTTCTATTTTTAAAAATTTGTGACATTTGTCGTATCACCAAACTACAAAAAATTCTGTCTTCTTTGTGTCCAAAAGTGCCAATACTTTATAAAACTATATTAAAATATTTGTTGTGTAAGGTTTAATGTTAAAACCACTATTTTATCTAATTTCTAGAAATTTTATAGAATTTAATAATTTTAATTAATTATTATTTTGGAGCTAAATTAATAGGTTGAATTGTGGTATCAATGTGTAGTATTGAAATAGGACCCGTTGTGGAAGAGTTCCAACATTGAAAACATAATTTTGGTAATATATAGGTATTTATAAATAATTTGTAGAATATAAACTTATTATTTTTGTTATAGTTATAAATTATTTTATGAGAGGAGTTGGTACTTATATGTTAAATATAGTGTTGCATCACCGTTATGGCGACTAGTAGACGTAGATACTAATATAATCTATATATGGTAAGATGATATAGAATATTAAATATAGTATATTATTATAGGTGATCTTGGAAGGAGTAATGAGAACACCGGAGTTGGTCAGGCCTACCCTCAAATAGCAGTTACAAACAAGTATACCTTACCGTGGTTACATATTATTTCATTTTTCTTTCTTGTTGTTATTTTGATTAGCATTGCATGACGTAGGGACGTCAATACTTAGTGTCCATTTTGTAGATGGGTACCGATGTCATGATGATAACACCATGTATTGACATTAGGTATTACGTTCATATTGACGTGTCCATTGACACGATTGATCACAGGACACCGACACATTCATGATGCGAGATTTATATGACTATTCATGGTATTGACCTCGTACTAGCATTCTAGATTGTTCTTCGTTATTATTATTACTATCACGATGACTATACAGACTTGACATTGCTATAGATTCTAGATATGAGGTTGGGGAGAACTTGACTATAATATCAAACCTATTGTCGAGTGGCCCGTCATTTAGTTACCCTTTAGCTCTGCACCAGAGTAGAGGATTATCACTGTTGAGATTAATTGTCCTTGGTTCCATGACAGGGTACTAGGGACAATATCCTGCTGTGGTGCTTGTGAGCCTTCGTGGAGAGGTTTGGTATTCTATGAGAGTTTCTCACTTGCATAGCACATAGACAGATACAGTAGATTGCCTTAGATCATATTTTTACATATGTACTTTGGCATGTATATTATGTACCTTGCTAGTCTCCTAAGGACCTGGTGATCTCTCCAGGTATTCGACTGAGCGAAGTTGGTTGCTGATTATGATGGTTGATATTTACTATTTCAGGTATCTCTTATGGTTACATATTCATATATATATTTAAATTACATTCTGCTTGTTAGCCTAGTACTTGTAGACTCAAGTTATTCTTTCTAGTCTATTCGGACAAATATAGCATAGGATGTACACTATGTTATATCTTGTTCATTCTTGTATTTTTTATTACCATGGATTGAGAAATAAATATATTATTGATTGGTAAAGATAGTTGGTCGTTACTATACAGCTTATACGTACTCGAGCTAGGCCGGAGTCCATTTTTATATGTAGCTGGCATGTATACGGTCTGCTAGTCCTATGTATTTTTGGGACTGGGACGTTACATATTTTTGTGGTGGCCCATGCAGGTTAGAGCATATCGTTTCGGTTACCCCTAGAATTTTTACTAAATAATTTATTTTTACTATCAGTTATTTTAAATAGAATATATGTTAATTCTTTATATGTATTTGAATTATAATTATATAGATATACCCTTGTTATTTTTATTATCTATAAAATTTTATATGTACCAAAATATACGTATAGATGCACTATCAATGGTATGACATTCGATACAGAAAGATATATTAATAATTTCTTTATGTTTATTTTACATTTATTTGAGAATTTGAAGGACTTTTAGAATTATTATTTTGGTGAAGGAGAAGTAATAATAATAATTTAGAGCTTATAAATATTTTTATTGAAAAATATGTTTAAGTTTATTTTTTAGAAAAGAATACATTTAAAAATTATAGTTTTAGTTATCAATAAGAAAAACAAAATAAAAAAAACAAAATAAATTACCTCTGCTACTGTTCCTGCAGGAACAGTAGCGCCCCCAAACCCGACCCTTTCTCCCGATTCCCCCTTATATAAGCACACAAAGTATGAAATCGAAACCCTAGCCCTAAACTCTACCAACACCGTCGTCCCAGGTGCCTTACCCATCTACGCCACCGTGTCTGGCCATCGGGCCATCGTACGCGACAAAAGCAGCATGCTGCAATGGCGATAGCAGCGGCTGTCGCATCAACATCAGCAGCAGCAACAAGGCTGCGAACACCTATATTCCAGGTAACATTTCTCTGACCTCGCTCCTCTATTTTTTAATCCTATAGTTTCATTGGATAGTCAACATAACCAAGATCAAACACCTTCAAGTAGATTAAATTCTACTGGATTATGTTGTCCAGGAAATTTCTTGGAAAATCACGAAAAACAATGATACATAGAACAATTTACCTATTTCAAAACCCTATTTTGGAAGACAACTTATGAACAAGATATTAGGTGTTTCAAAATTCTACTTAAAGATAGGCCTAGACAACCTATAGGTCTTCACGACCCTTTTCGTAGATTCGAATTTCGTCGTCTGTGCGTCGAGAAATTGATTCTCCAAAATTGCCAAAAAATGTTTTTAAAATTGTAGAATCTTGGAAAATCTTTCCGATATAGTACACGTCCCGACAAATCAGGCGACGTTCTCGCAACCCATGAGCATCGAAAGATGCATATGGATGTTGTCGACGTGTGGGATTCGACGGAACTCGATTTTGCTGTATGTGCACGACAAAATCGAGGCGTATCCGCCGAGATACCCCATATCGGTCCCTTTGTAAACTAGCCCATAACTTCGTGCACGTTCGTCATCTCGAGATGAAACTTACACCAACAGGACCGTGTCATTTTTTTGGTCCTCTTTGCCAAGTTTGGTTCGATTCGGAGAAGGTCGACCGGAACGCTATTTTGGCGGGCCCGCGACCCGATCCAACGGGTAAATTTGTACAGACCCATCGGAATCCAACTTTGGACATACGGTTGGGTTCGTATCGTCAAACTGGACCGTAGACATATAGTTTGACGACTTTAGATACCGTAGGTACTGGCATACTTTTCGGTGCAAAGTGGGTCTAACGACGGACATCGTTTTGACCCAAAATTATGCTTTTGCCCCTGTGTCCAGAATTGGACTTTTGGGCAGACATTTTTAGACATTTCTTTTATACCAAATATGCTCGTGATGTTTATTTCAGCATCCGAGGACGTTTGTGGTAGTTGGCTTTCTTTGCTTCACCAAACCTTCATCAGCAGCTTAGGACACCAGGCAAGTACATTTGTTGTTTGTTTTCGATATTATTTTCGATATTGTTAATTACTATAGTTCAATGTTAGTTATTTAATATTTGATTTTTGAAACGCACGTCACACAGATATCACATCATGTATTGTCACCCTCAAAATCTGTGTTACGTATTTTCGTATACGTGTACATATTTCGGGTCCGTATTTTTATTAGTCATGGTTAGCTAGTCATGATTTTATTTTTAGCATTTTGCATTGGCATGGTTATTTTGGCATTTCATTGGTTATGGCTTAGCTTGGTTCGGTTTAGCTTGGTTTGGTTTGCTTTTGGGTTCATCATGAACCAAAAGAAAACCCCTACATACTACCACCATCATCATTCAAAACCCAACCCCCTTTCTCTCTCATCTTTACTCTTCATTTATTTCTTCATCTTCTTCCTCTTAACTTCTCCATCTACCAAGAGAAGCTTAGGCAAGTGCAACTTGCTTCATAGAGAAACTCCATTTTTGTTGTTTTATTGTCTTCCTCGCGAGATTCTAAGATACTTTAGAACTTGGCATTTTTTATTTTGATGGATATTTTCTTGTAGATCTAAGTTTATATTATTTTCGATTGTCTTGGGTTTTGATCTATTAAACTTCATTATTTTCATGTTTTAATTGTTCCATGTTGTAGAGAATTCGATTTTACCCAAAATAGACCTTTGAAAAGTTAGATTTCGACTTGTTTTGAGGAAGTTACGACAAAAAGTATTTTTGGCCATTTCTATGTTCATCTGTCCTGATTTTGGCAGGGATGATGAATAGTGCCGCATGAATAGTACCGCAGCCGCATGAATAGTGTCGTAGCCGCATGAGCATGAATAGTGTCGTAGCCGCATGAATAGTGCCGCAGCCGTATGAGCATGAATAGTGCCGCAGCCGCATAAGCATAAATAGTACCGCAGCCGCATGAATAGTGCTGTAGCCACATAAGCATGAATAGTACCACAGCCGTATGAATAGTGCCACAGCCGCATGAGCATGAATAGTATCGCAGCCGTATGAGCATGAATAGTGCTGCAGCCGCATGAGCATGAATAGTACTACAGCCACATGAATAGTGCCACAGCCGCATGAGCATGAATAGTGCCGCATGGAATAAATAGTGCCACAGAATGCCGCATAGGGCCTATTTTGGCTGTTTTTGGTTATTTTAAGTCCTATTTGGCTGAATTGTGGCCAGAATTTTTTCCAACTCCCAACATGAAAGTTGTAGATCTTTTCCTTGGCTTTAAGAATATGTTATTAGTTATTTTAAGCAAGTTTTTCTCATTCATGATAATGTAAGAATAGAACACGATAGTGGCCCGCTATGGAGCACTTTTGACAAGTAAACTGACATGATATATCTCGATATGCTGTTACGACAGCTAGCCTGACATGACAAGTAGGAACGACCTGGACACCGTGGGCGATTGTGTTTGTACAAATAAACTGGCACTGTCTTGCATCATGTCTAGGATGAGGATCCCTGAGTACCACGGTCAGGGGTACCTACTGAATTCAACTAGGACTAATAAACTAGAATAATTCAGTAGTCATGAAGAGATTTTCCAGCGACAGGCAATCCCGTTATCTGGGCGCACTAAGTGGACTTGTAGCCTACCGACGAGTAGGGCACATTTCCAGCACACTGTCACGTGTTGCATTCTTCATAAACGGACATTCGACCTGGATAACCGGATGGTCTGCAGGGCTTATGGCTGTAGGAATAATCTCATTGCATCTTGCTAGTAACTAGGCCTGTGATAACCCTAGTTAGTTAAAGTATCAAGATATACTCTTGATTGGCCGTGGTTGATTGGATGGAGTTATTTCCAGCTTAGTCTTATCCTGATCCTGTGCAAGATTGTGACATGACATGATTATTGATGCTTGCCTTAACAATAACGATCGTGGGTCTAGTTCTGTTCAGGCGAAGGGGTTACAACCCTGGTCCTTGTTTGGTTTAAGGGTTGTAACATGGCTCCCAGAGCAGTTCTGTGTCCTCTTTTCATTTATTGTCTTATTTCAACCCCATGCCATGTTTGTCATGTTTTACCTTATCTTAATACCATGATTATTTATACTGGCTTTAGCAATAAAGATCAGGGGTCCAGTTCTGTTCAGGCGAAGGGTTACAACCCCGGTCCTTGTTTGGTTTAAGGGTTGTAACCTGGCTCCTGGAGCAGTTCTGTGTCCTCTCTTCATTTATTGTCTTCACTGTACCAATAGTATTTGAGACGAGTTTCTATTCAGGTGAAGGGCTGCAACCCCGGTCCTTATTTGGTTTAAGGGTTGTGACCTGGCTACTTGAATGGTTTTCTCGTACTCAGTTTACTGTTGTTATCTCTATTATTATCAGTTCTTTATTTATTATCTTTAATATTCTATTGTGATATGCTAGTTTTAATTCCTAAGTGAAGCCTCCTTTGTGGCACTTGCTCTTTTTGGGGTCTGACCCAGCTGGTTTTGTGTGGCCAGATATCGGAGCAGCACCAGAGGATCCACCTGTCTTCCAGCCAGATGGTGACCACCAGGCATAACCCTGGCAACGAGTGGGTTTCTTTTTGTCCTTCCACTTTATTGTAAAATTATTCTTTTGAGATGTTTAGCCGGCGAGCACGTGTTAGCTCGTATTGTACCTTTATTTACTGTCTGTCTACGGGCTGTAACATGATTGACAGATCCTAGGGTTGATCATGTATGACTGAAACTCTTGCTAGTCCTGACATTTTATACGACTAGCTTCATGATCATCCGAATATGTAATATATGGGACGCATTACTATTGTATATTTGGTGATTTTACATCTTGTAACCTTACTTGTTTGCTTGAGATTGAGACAATAGGCTTGTTCATGACCATAGGTGACTGATGGATTGTAGTTAAACCCTCATATATCTAGACAGCCGTGACCGTATAGCGAGGTGGGTTGCACTTCAATATACGTAGCTGGCTATGTACGCCTCCGCTCTCCAGTATTCTGGTTCTGGGGCGTTACATGGTTTAAGTGGTGGTCCATGCAGGTCTTGTAAATCAAGATATGTGAGGGTTTACCGAATAGATGTCTCAATCGGCACTCGCCCTCGATCTCTGCTCGTATCCTCTAAATCTCTGAACTCTTGACCTGGTCATATGCTTGCATCTTTGATCTATCCTGGTCCTTCCTTATTGTTTCCTATGTCGTCTTCTTCAGCGATATTATTCCTAGACCTGCCGATCAGCAAGGCGGAGCACCTCCCGCGGACCAGCAGCAACCTGGGGATCAAGCCCAGCATTCAGGAGTAGCCTCCAGAGTCATGCCTACTGGAGGAGAGCCTCCAGTTCAGTCCGTCCAGCCTGCAGAGCCTGATGATGGCACTTTGGTGGGTCTCATCAGGTCCCTATTAGCTTTCCAGGATCGTCGTGGAGATGCCTTGCACCAGGCGATGGCAGACGCTTTGACCAGAGGAGGTCATCAGGGTAATAGCGCGGCCAACAGTTTCAAGTGCTTGAACCCTCCCTTCTTCGACGGCAGTGAAGATGCGATCGCTGCCGATGCATGACTTCAGGACACAGAGGTGATTCTAGAAGCAGCCATGACTCCAGAGAAAGAGAAGGTGGCCATAGTGCGCCTGCAGTTACTAGATCTTGTCCGTAGCTGGTGGGCGGCGTAGGCCGTGGGATTAGTGGCCCCGATTGCCTGGATAGTATTCAGGAAGAGGTTCCAGACCAAGTATTTTGATGCTGTATCTCGGTATGATCTACAGACGATGTTTACCAATATGAAGCAGATGGGCAGGACGGTCGATGGATATACGGCCGAGTTCTTCAGGCTTAGTCGGTTTGCTCCCACCTTGGTGGCGACCGAGTTCGATAGAGCCCAGTGGTTCCAGCAGGGGCTCCACCTAGAGATTTTATTGGCGGTGGAGCCGTTTGAGCATCAGACTTTTGATGCAGTATTGAGAGCAGCCCGGAGGCATGAATACACCTCCCAGAGGATCGTGGATAGGACCGGATGTCGGAAGTGATCTCATGGCCAGATGAATCAGTCATCAGTACCAGCCCCGGCAGTCAGGGCTTTAACCATTGGAGCTCCGAGGCGGGCGGCCTCAGTGACGTCGGTTCAGCATTCCACCCTGACGCACCCTCAGCAGCAGAAGCAGAAGCAGTCTTCCGCAGTGGGATGTTCACAATACGGGAAGCCAGGGCATGTGGTATTAGAGTATCGCAGAGCACAGGGTTTGTGCTTGGTTTGTGGTACCCCAGACTATAGGGCGGGGAACTGCCCGAACAGGGGGAGTTCATCGGCCTTCTCTAGTCCTTCAGTTAGAGGACCAGCACCAGTCCAGCAGCAGTAGCAGCTGTAGTACCCGTTCCCGAGGCCATTGCCGATGCAGGCCCAGGCATTCCAGCAGCAGAGACCGCAGCAGTATGCCCCAGCCCAAGCCTTGATCCAGAGCAGGCAGAGAAATTTTCAGCAGAGGGGACGCGCACCCATAGGACATGGTCAAGTGCTGGCCTTGACCATGGGAGAAGAAGGATTAGCACCAGGAGAGGTAGTGGCAGGTACTATTCTCGTCAATACCTTTCCAGCTTCAGTATTATTTGACTCTGGTGTATCGTATTCATTTATGTCTGCTCGATTTGCGACACGGGTAGGACTGGAGCCTGAGTCATTATCAGTAAGGCTCAATATACTTACTGGTAACGGATTTATAGGAGTAGATAGAGTATTTTCCTCGTGTTGGATCGTAGTTAGCGGTAGAGAATTCCCCGCTAGATTAATAGAGTTCTCGATGGCCGATTATGATATGGTCTTAGGGATGGATTGGTTGAGGGACCAGTATGCTAGGATAGACTGCCACATTGGCAGGGTTGTTTTTAGCATTCCAGGCAAGCCGAAGTTTTCCTTCTCCCGAGGCGAAGTTGAACCTTCTCCTCCATTATTGCGGATGGCAGTAGCAGCAGTGCAGTTGCTTCGAATATTCGAGGAGTTTCCAGATGTTTTCCCAGAAGAGCTTCCAGGAATGCCGCCGGAGCGAGAGATCGAGTTTACCATCGACTTGATTCCCGGGACAGTCCCAGTGTCAGAGAGAGTCTACAGGATGGCGCCGTCGGAGCTAGAGATATTGTACAAGATGATTGAAGAACTCAGAACCAAGGGGTTCATTCTTGATAGTGGATCACCTTGGCGAGCCCCGATGCTTCTTGTGAAAAAGAAGGATGGTACGTCCAGATTGTGTGTTGACTATCGTACCTTGAACTCAGTGACAATCATGAACATATATCCTCTCCCGAGGATAGATGACTTATTTGATCAACTCAAAGGGGCGTCAGTATTTTCGAAGATTGACTTGTGGTCAGGATACCACCAGATTAGAGTCAGAGTGCAGGACATCCCGAAGACAGCGTTCAGATCGAGGATGGGCATTAGGAGTTTCTCGTTATGCCATTTGGAGCAACCAATACGCCAGCCGTATTCATGGACCTCATGAATCGTTTCTTCATGCCTTATTTGGATCAGTTCGTGATTGTGTTCCTAGATGACATCTTGGTCTACAGCAAGAGTGAGGCGGAGCATGAGCAGCATCTCAGAATTGTCCTCCAGATTCTCCGAGAGCACCAGTTGTATGCCAAGTTTAGTAAATACGAGTTCTGGCTCGATCGCATTTAGTACTTGGGCCATGTCATCACCCAGAAGATCGTGGACATTGAAACGTGGCCGGTACCTAGCACAGTGGCAGAAATTCACAGTTTTCTTGGCTTGACCGGCTACTACCGGCGATTTGTTTCAGACTTTGCTCGAATTTCAGCGCCATTGACCCAGTTGACCCGCAAGGATGTGCAGTTTGCTTGGACAGCAGAGTGCCAGGATTCTTTTGAGAGGTTGAAGCGAGGCTTGATGACGGCTCCTATTCTCACGCTTCCAGATGGAACTGGAGGATTCTCAGTGTATTGTGATGCTTCGGGCAGAGGTTTAGGATGTGTTCTGATGCAGCATGGGAAGGTAATAGCTTATGTGTCACGACAACTTCGTGATCATGAGAGGAATTACCCAACCTATGACTTGGAGCTGGCAGCAGTAGTGTTTGCACTTAAGTTGTGGAGGCACTACCTATATGGAGATAGGGTAGAGATTTTTACCGACCACAAGAGCCTGAAGTATGTGTTCACTCAGAAGGATCTTAAGATGCGTCAGAGGAGATGGCTGGAGCTTCTTGTGGATTATGATGTCAACTTGCAGTATCACCCAGGGAAGGCCAACGTTGTTGCAGATGCATTGAGCAGGAGAGCTGGAGTTTATTTTCTCAAAGCGCAGCCGGAGTTATTAGCCGATCTTTAGAAGATGGGAATAAAAGTTGTCCTTCCTACCAATGTGGCATTGATAGCCAGCATGCAGGTTCAGTCCATCATAGTTGAGAGGATCCAGATGGCACAGTCGGCAGATTCCAAGCTTCAGCGACTTAGAGCAGAGTGTGAGGCAGGACGAAGACCAGAGTTATGTATCTATAAAGATGGTACACTTCGATATGGGAAGTGTCTTTGTGTACCCAGTGGGCATATCAGATAGGAGATCATGGCAGAGGCCCACAGTTAGTAGTATTCCATTCATCCCGGCGGTACGAAGATGTACCGTGATATTCGTCAGCACTTTTGGTGGAATGGCATGAAGAGGGAGATAGCCCGGTTTGTCTCTCGTTGTTTAGTCTGCCAACAAGTTAAGGCTGAACATCAGAGACCAGGTGGACTACTTCAACCATTGCCAATTCCAGAGTAGAAATGGGAGCATATAACCATGGATTTTGTGACTGGATTGTCTAGATCCCCGACTGGCAGAGACGCTATTTGGGTTGTCATAGACAGGCTCACGAAGCTGGCTCACTTTCTCCCTTTCAGAGTTGGTCAGTCGATGGCTCAGCTAGCGGAGATGTATCTCCGGTAGATTGTCAGATTGCACGGTGTACCAGTCAGTATCACCTCGGACAGAGATTCAAGATTTGCGTCGCACTTTTGGCGTAGCCTGTAAGAGAGTTTGGGGACTCGCCTCCAGTTCAGCTCAGCATATCATCCACATACAGATGGCCAGTCAGAATGCACGATCCAGACACTCGAAGATATGTTGAGATCTTGTACGCTCGACTTCGGTGGTTCGTGGGAAGATCACCTGCACCTGGTAGAGTTCTCGTACAACAACAGTTTCCAGGCCAGCATCCAGATGGCATCGTACGAGGTACTATATGGTAGGAAGTGCCGATCCCCGCTAGCATGGGACGATGTCGGAGAGAGGCAGATGCTCGATCCAGAAATGATTGCTCAGACCGTTGAGGTGGTCAGGAGAGTCAGAGATCATCTTCGAGTTGCCCAAGATTGCCAACGTTATTGGGCCGATTCTCATCGGCGCCCTCTTGAATTTTCTGTCGGCGACCATGTATTCCTGAGGATTTCGTCTAACCATGGCGTCATTCGTTTCGGCGTGTGGGAAAAGCTTAGTCCTAGGTATATAGGGCCATTTGATATTCTGGAGCGAGTAGGAGATGTATCCTATCATCTCGCTCTTCAACCATCGCTACATGAGGTGCATGACGTATTCCATGTATCCCAACTGCGACTGTATATCCCGAACCCGAGCCACATCCTGGATCATTCGGAATTGGTTGTTGGTACCAACCTTTCGTATGAGGAGAGGCCCGTGTCTATATTGGACCGAAGAGAGAAGACACTCAAGAACAAGACTATCAAGTTAGTCCGAGTTGCTTGGGGTCATCACTCTTTGGGTGAGTCAACGTGGAAGTGTGAGGATGATATCCGATTGCGATATCTCGACTTGTTTGACTCGTGAGGTATAATATCTTTCTTATGCCTTACACTTCGAATCCTTGCTTGCATATTTGATTGCTTGATTGATTGCTTAGCTGTAGATTGCATCTGATAGTGTAGCTTGTCCCGACACCTCTAGCCTCTTTAATTAAATTTCGAGGACAAAATTCTTTTAAGGTGGGTAGAGTTGTCATCCTCGAAATCTTTGTTACGTATTTTCATATACGTGTACATATTTTGGGTCCGTATTTTTATTAGTCATGGTTAGCTAGTCATGATTTTATTTTTAGCATGTTGCATTGGCATGGTTATTTTGGCATTTCATTGGTTATGGCTTAGCTTGGTTCGGTTTAGCTTGGTTTGGTTTGCTTTTGGATTCATCATGAACCAAAAGAAAACCCCTACCTACTACCACCATCATCATTTAAAATCCAACCCCCTTTCTCTCTCATCTTTACTCTTCATTTATTTCTTCATCTTCTTCCTCTAACTTCTCCACCTTCCAAGAGAAGCTTAGGCAAGTGCAACTTGCTTCTTGGAGAAACTCCATTTTTGTTGTTCTATTGTCTTCCTCGCGAGATTCTAAGATACTTTAGAACTTGGCATTTTTCATTTTGATGGATATTTTCTTGTAGATCTAAGTTTATATTATTTTTGGTTGTCTTGGATTTTGATCTATTAAACTTCATTATTTTTATGTTTTGATTGTTCCATGTTGTAAAGAATTCGATTTTACCTAAAATAGACCTTTAAAAAGTTAGATTTCGATTTGTTTTGAGGAAGTTATGGCCAAAAGTATTTTTGGCCATTTTTATGTTCATCTGTCCTGATTTTGGCAGGGACGATAAATAGTGCCGCATGAATAGTACCACAGCCGTATGAATAGTACCGCAGCCGCATGAGCATGAATAGTGTCACAGCCGCATGAATAGTGCTGCAGCCGCATGAGCATGAATAGTACCACAGCCGCATGAGCATGAATAGTACTGCAGCCGCATGAATAGTGCCACAGCCGCATGAGCATGAATAGTACCGCAGCCGCATGAATAGTGCCACAGCCGTATGGGCATGAATAGTACCGCAGCCGCATGCGCATGAATAGTACCGCAGCCGTATGAGCATGAATAGTACCGCAGCCGCATGAATAGTACCGCAGCCGCATGAGCATGAATAGTACCGTAGCCGTATGAATAGTACTGCATGAATAGTGCCATAGCCGCATGAATAGTGCCGCAGCCGCATGAGCATGAATAGTACCGCAGCCGTATGAATAGTGCCGCAGCCGCATGAGCATGAATAGTGCCGCAGTCGCATGAATAGTGCCGCAGAATGCCGCATAGGGCCTATTTTGGCTGTTTTAAGTCCTATTTGGCTGAATTGTGGCCAGAATTTCTCTCAACTCCCAACATGAAAGTTGTAGATCTTTTCCTTGGCTTTAAGAATATGTTATTAGTTATTTTATGCAAGTTTTTCTTATTCATGATAATGTAAGAATAGAACACGATAGTGGTCCGCTGTGGCGCACTCTTGACAAGTAAACTGACATGATATATCTCGACATGCTGTTACGACAGCTAGCCTGATATGACAAGTAGGAACGACCTGGACACCGTGGGCGATTGTGTTTGTACAAATAAACTGGCACTGTCTTACTTCATATTTAGGATGGGGATCCCTGAGTACCACAGTCAGGGGTACCTACTGAATTTAACTAAGGCTAATAAACTAGAATAATTCAGTAGTCATGAAGAGATTTCCCAGCTACAGGCAATCCCGTTATCTGGGCGCACTAAGTGGACTTGTAGCCTACCGACGAGTAGGGCACATTTCCAGCACACTGTCACGTGTTGCATTCTTCATAAACGGACATTCGACCTGGATAACCGGATGGTCTGCAGGGCTTGTGGCTGTTGGGATAATCTCATTGCATCTTACTAGTAACTAGGCCTGTGATAACCCTAGTTAGTTAAAGTATCAAGCCGTACTCTTGATTGGCCGTGATTGATTGGATGGAGTTATTTCCAGCCTAGTCTTATCCTGATCTTGTGCAAGATTGTGACATGACATGATTATTGATGCTTGCCTTAATAATAACGACCGGGGGTCCAGTTCTGTTTAGGCGAAGGGTTACAACCCCGGTCCTTATTTGGTTTAAGGGTTGTAACCTGGCTCCCGGAGCAGTTCTGTGTCCTCTCTTCGTTTATTGTCTTATTTCAATCCCATGCCATGTTCGTCATGTTTTACCTTATCTTAATACGATGATTATTTATACTGGCCTTAGCAATAAAGATCAGGGGTCCAGTTCTGTTCATGCGAAGGGTTGCAACCCCGGTCCTTGTTTGGTTTAAGGGTTGTTACCTGGCTTCCGGAGCAGTTCTGTGTCCTCTCTTCGTTTATTGTCTTCACTATACCAATAGTATTTGAGACGGGTTTCTATTCAGGTGAAGGACTACAACCCCAGTCCTTGTTTGGTTTAAGGGTTGTGACCTGGCTACTTGAATGGTTTCCTCGTACTCAGTTTACTGTTGTTATCTCTATTATTATCAGTTCTTTATTTATTATCTTTAATATTCTATTGTGATATGCTGGTTTTAATTCCTAAGTAAAGCCTCCTTTGTGGCACTTGCTCTTTCTGGGGTCTGACCCAGCTAGTTTTGTGTGGCCAGATATCGGAGCAGCACCAGAGGATCCACCTGTCTTCCAGCCAGATGGTGATCACCAGGCGTAACCCTGGCAACGAGTGGGTTTCTTTTTGTCCTCCCACTTTATTGTAAAATTATTCTTTTGAGGCGTTTAGCCGGCGAGCACGTGTTAGCTCGTATTGTACCTTTATTTACTGTCTGCCTATGGGCTGTAATATGATTGACAGATCCTAGGGTTGATCATGTATGACTGAAACTCTTGCTAGTCCTGACATTTTGTACGACTAGCTTCATGATCATCCGAATATGTAATGTATGGGACGCCTTACTATTGTATATTTGGTAATTTTACATCTTGTAACCTTACTTGTTTGCTTGAGATTGAGACAATAGGCTTGTTCATGACCATAGGTGACTGATGGACTGTAGTTAAACTCTCATGTATCTAGACAGCCGTGACCGTATAGCGAGGTGGGTTACACTTCAATATACGTAGCTGGCTATGTACGTCCCCGCTCTCCAGTATTCTGGTTTTGGGGCGTTACATGTATTCCCTTTTATATTTTGCCATGCTTCTTGTCTGTCGTGTCAGGAAGGGGAAGTACCAAGTAGATATGTAATCAACCCCATAGACCGTGTTTATTTTCATGTAATGTAGACCATGTGAACTGTGTTTTATTTCATGCAACATAGACCATGTAGACCGTATTTTATTTCATACAATATAGACCGTGTAGACCGTGTTTAATTTCATGCAATGTAGACAGTGAGGATGCAAATCCTATATAGATCGTGCGGTGTAGTGGACCAGCCTGATCACATATCGAAAGGAGTACTTCAACACACATAGATAGTTATATTTTCTCGTTCACCCTCGATATATTTCCATGTATTTTCCTGTCTCTTGTTCATTATATTACCGTGCTATAGTATATTCTCTAATCATGTATTTTATGGCTAACCTCTGTTTTATAGTCTCTATCATATATTGGAACTGCACTCAATGAATTGTACTCGTTCCATTCATGACTGGAAACCAATATTTTTTCAGATAGTCACCGCTACGCTATGCTTGGACCATTGGAGAGACATGGGTATATGCGGAGGCCAAACCATAGAAGACTAGTTAGATGTGTTGTCAGTTTTTAATATTTGTAAGAGTTTATATTTTCTTCAAATGTAAAACTTGTGAATATTGTAAGTTTAATTTAGCTATTGTGAATGAGCAGAAAGTTATTATTTATGTGATTTGAGCATCATGTCCTTGACAGCGTTCTACCGCCGACACTGCGACGTAGGGTGGCTTGGACACGCACTCGTATCCCGAAATGTTGGAGCGGATCGTGACAAGTTTTTGTGGTAGCCCACGCAGGTCAGATTTTGCAAAATTGTGTGAACTCGTGATAATACTTAAGTTAGTCATACTATTGTGAGCCTGCGACTAGGAAATGCTCATTCAAAATTAGAATTTATAAGGATAACAAGGAATATGAGTCCCTTATTCAATATTGACCTTGGGTAGTTAAGGTTGTTATATAGGCCATGCAATTTAGGTAAGGAGTCATTAAATTTAGATAGCTTGACAGATCCCCATAGATACACTATTGCATTTTGACATGATGTTATGATCCAATGTGGATAGACTATTCACTTGGTAAGTTAGGCCTTCCTAGAATTAATGCTCTAACCTTCATAAATTGTTCAATTCCTTTTTTTTTTGCCCTCTTTAGATATGATCCTCATATCATAAGTCCGAATTGCCTATTTAATTCCTATTTTTTCATAAGGAATTATTTTTATAATTTCTAATTTTGTTATCCACATACGAACCTCGAGTTAGTTTCGATTCAAAATTTTTCCTCAATCATTCGAATACACTGAAATAGAGATTAGAATGTTTGTACTTCTCTTGTCTTCAGTTATTTCCTCCCTGATTAATCTTTTATTTTTTAGGATGAGACTTATAGGACAGATATTTACACTTCTTCCATCTTGATCACCCTGGGATCGGTTCGAGTTATCTTTCTTGTCTAAACCATATCATTTATTTGTTTCCATAAGAAATTATTTTCTAAGGAGTCAATATTCTATTTTTCCTGTTGACTTTTGAGCCTAACATGACCCAGTTATCCATCTAGTAATTCTGAGTTAGTTTTGTTTTATGTTGTCCTTCGATCCTTGAGTATGAGAGAAATAGAGAATTAGAAATTTTACTTCAGTCGTTTCTCCTAGTCGATCGCTTAGTTTTCGAAATTGATACCTAATCGATCATTTGATTTTCAAAATGGATACTTTCACTTCAAGGACAGATACTTATGCTTTTTTATCATAGCCAACTTATTTGAATCTCTAGAAGCTCCTTTAAATTTTACAGATATAGATAGAAGAATATTCGTTGACTCATAATGGCAAGACGGCAGCGCACTGTCGCTATTTATTCGAATTATGGAGACCGTGGCTTCACTGCAACCAGCAGTGCACTGGCGAGGCATGACCCCTAAAGTTGAAATTATTTTAAGGAAACGTGTAGTTTTCCTCTCTTGATCTTAGTTACTCTTGTGTCAATATTGAATAGAGTTAATAAATTCTTCGATGTCATATCATATTTGAGTCACGAAACCAAGGGTTTACTACAACCAGGTGTACACTGACGATGCATAAATCTTGATAAAATGACTTCAGACATGATTACAGTTTTCGGATACTATAGAGGTTAGGAAAATGACCTGTATGCCCATTGATTCAAAGCCAATACTAGCAAAAATACTATAAGTTGGGTAGCATGCCTCCCAACCCAGCATCCTATTGTCCTTATGACCTATTAACAAAGTAATTGAATGATACCAATAGGTTTACCTAGAATATAGAGTTTACAGGTCCCTAACCCATTGGTCGACCAAGGCCTTAGATGAGAAGATAGTAGGATGACTGTATAAGCACGAACATCGGATAAGGCTTAGATTCTCAAGAAACTTGGACTACTTGTGCCTTCTGTCAATCATAAATCTCGTACACTTATGTTTTTGACTATCTTGACTAATGCTGCTATTATAGCCTAGTTTTGCAAGCTTACTCGTTATCGAGCTTGATTCAAGATATATGTTTATTGGGGATGCCCACTAACATATTATCTAATTAGAATCAGTGTATTATGGTATGATCAACCTTAGTGCACTTGGTTCGCTCTTCATATAATTATTCCACATGGATTGAGATATAGTTGCCCTCTAGGATATCATCCGCAACTGCCTTGACAACTCCCTTTGAATTATTCAATCGCCCTTGGAACCTCATATTCACATTCGACCCCATCTTCCTTGAACTTTTTATTGTTTCTCGCCCTTACTTGTTTCGAAAAAACAAATGCTTGTATTTGAGAGATGATAGACACAGAATATCTCCCTTAGTTCACCATATCAGCTATGGCCATGAAATCTGTTACACAATCCATCAATTTGAAATCGGAGAACGATCTTTAAACTTGATCCATATCTATCATATCATGTTATCTATTACACCGTGATCACAACTTGAATTTTTCTAACTCCATTAACCATAAAACCTTGTCTTAGTTTAATTTCGGGAAATAAAATTTTGAAGTATATAGGGTGCGAGCCCTCTAAATTTTAGGATTTACTAGTATTAGTGATTGATTAAGATAAGTTGGTTCCCACTAGAATAATAAATTTGTGCCTCATGAACACCTACTTTCTATTTTAGATAATTTGGTGTCCTCTACCATGACATTGATATTCGGAGCGCGAGATCAGTTGTTAGCTTCCAACAAATCTCATATACATGACCTAGACGAGTCCATCTCCATGTAGACATATCATGTTCCACTAAAATACGTCCCCTTGTACTCTATTTTTTCGATATGACTTTCAAGTCAAAAAGGCTAACTATAACCTTTACCATAATACAGATGCATTTCCCGACTACAATTAGAGACTCAACCTTGAGCCAAACCTTTTGGCCCAATATGTGGTTGTGATCTACTCGAAGCCCACTACGCACATGCCACTAGTGTGCCACTCAATTGAGTCCTCTTGTGCTACTTAAATACAAAAGTCACAGAAAACATATTTTGGACTTAAAGAACCTAGTTAACCAACCCGACTGGAAATTAGCGGAACGCCGATTCAAACGGCAAGTGCAACAACTCAAACGAGCCGTCGACCCGAAGAGTTGGCATCGACCTGATGAAGAATCGATGCAAGACTTACATTGGCCCGTCAAAGATGAATCCAGACTTAGACTTTCAAAGGCGCACTCGGAGTGTCGCGCGGCCGATGCGAACATCGCTAAGGTGGGTGGCTCCGATGAACCCGTCTTTGCTTAGCCTAGACACATAATAATACGGACACTATCACTGAAATCGCTAGGCGATAACACCGCGTATGCTAATAAATGACCCAACGCACCTAGCTAAGGGATTAATCCCATCTTGTATGCTTGTATAGAATATGGAAATGAACATAGAAAATACGAGAACTCTCGCACCGCACTCCACGCTCGTGCTAAGGCACAAGCTTACGTTCAAGTCCCTTATGCGTTCAACAATGAAACAATGAATGGTTTACAACAATGAAACGGGAAGACTATCAACATAGTCGTTCCGAGTAGAGTATAGCAACATTAAAAGACTATGGGACCGATGGGTCGCCAAGGCGACTCCCGCACGGGAAGTTGCATAATGTATAAAAATGAAAGAATGAACGAATGAACGAGTGAATGAATGAATCAACGAATGGATGAATACGAAAATGAACCAATGAACGAATGGACAAGTGAAAGAAAGAAAAGAAAGAATGAATAAAAGATAAGAAGGAAAGAAATGGTTAGCGACATGTGTGACGGGCACGTGCAACGGGGCTCGCTACCCGCGCTGCACGGACGCCAACCTGGTCGATAACGTATTGTGGCTAAGGGTTAGCCTATGACGATAAAATACGAAATGGTCGTGGACGGACCCGTGCACGGGTGATACGGATTCTGCGGTATGATCAAAGGGAGGATCGTGGCCGGCCTAGGCGGGATCAAGTCATGGCTTACGGGCTGCCTGCGTGCGGACTCGGCCACCCGGGGGACGTAAGTGCAGGAGTATTTCAAGAGACTAACGGGGTGTGTGCCAGTCCTCACCCTATGCTAGTTGAAAAATACCACGGCTTGGATGTGTCCAAAATGGCTTGTGATGCCAGCGACCGGTGCATATAGATTTAAGTGGGCTTTGCTGGTGGCAATCCGCATGCAAGTCCTTGCATTGAAATCAAAGTAGTCTAAGTTAACTGTACAAAGCACTTTCTGAATAGTCTTGAATATAACACACAAAATGATCAAAGAGTACTCCGAGCAAACGAGTTAGAAAACGTGCTTACGACGTGCTAGAACCCGAGGTAAGGACACGCACTTGACATTGAATGCTTACATGAACTACGTTAAGTTATTTCATACGAATTGTTGACTAACTTGGTTTACGTTGGACAGGGAAGGCCGGACGGTAAGTATGGATAAGTCGTACAAGTATTTCCATGCGACACTTGTATTCGGCAATACGAGATAGGCTATGAGATATGCCATAAAAATGATCCTAAGGCAAGATTAGAAAGACAATGAATGATAGAGATGCACAAAAGTAAATGGAACGTGTTTGGTATTGATAGCATTGTGGGCGAGCTAGCCTCCCCACCAGTGCATAACAATGTACTGATAACCCCACAGTCTGCTTGCAGGATGCAGGAGACGCCGGCGGGTGCGGAGCTTCCATCGAACGTGTTAAGGCCCGGAGCCAACATCCGGGGCCTTGGGACGTTGTAAGAAGCTGAAGCACCCTATATAGGACATAATGTATCGGAACATCGCCATAAATCATTCCATGTTGTAAGCCACTTGGCACGCCTTTTATGTTTCAGAGAGAGAGAGCTTGAGCGATTTGTAATATCGGCCTAGCACCGCTTGTAAACTTCTTGAAAATTAATAAAGAGTTTGAATTCACTTCAATTTTGTGTTCGTTTACTTTCCGCTGCAAATGGGGACACTCTGTGCGACTCTGTGGCCTAGCTCAAATCGGCCGTTTCTGGACTTGGCCTTGCACGGGCGCAACCTAGGCCCGCGCGGCATCACGCCTTAGCGAGGACGATCGCTCCTACGGGAGCGGGGCGTGACAGATTGGTATCAGAGCATGGCTTTACGTCCTTGGACTTTATTTCAATTTTCTCAGTTTTGAAAGCTCGGTTTTGAAACAAAAGAAGTGTACGCTCTCTCTCATTGTGCCTTAGGATGTTCCATACAATAAGTCTAATATTTTCAAAAGCTCGTACAAGTGCTCGGTTGAAAGGATCGATAGGCGAAGGCCTTTGTGCCGAACCAGGACGTACTTGAGTTGGAAGGAACCGATGCTAAGAGTTAGCAAACGTAGTACGTGCTTGTATGAGCTTACGCTGACAGCAAACAAGTACACGAGACCAAAGTATAGTTCGAACGGGATGGTTATGCACGCAGCCTTTTGGCTAAGTTGTGCAGAGTATCGTGCACCTAGACCTTCTGGTGCAAACGAGTTGCGAGTGAGATCGATTATCGCTCGAACGAGAATAAGTGAGCATGCGAACTCGAATATAGTCCGCACGAGATAGCTATGCACACGACCTTTTGGTTATGTTGTGCCGCGTGCCGCGCACCTCGACTTTTGGTGCAATCGAGTTGCGAGCGATATCAAGTACCGCTTGGTCGGGAACGAAGCTACACTTAGAGTGTATATCGATAGAAACGCTATCAAACTAACGCTTAGGCGTGCACGAAAGATTGGCTTGGATTTTGAGGATTAGTACGAACGACTTAGTACGTCGAGGCGACGTGAGCGATTACGCTAGAGATTCGTCGAACGAATCTGAAGGATGTCTTAGCGCATGACGCGAACGTGATTGAGGACTAGATCGTATGGCTTGAATTCGTGTGGTGTATCTAATAGGTTCGGAGAAGAATAAGAATGAGTGTCGACGACTAGTCGAGTGGCTCGAACCCTGAGTGGTGTATGGACGTCATAGAAATTTTTCAAGCGAGACTAAAGGATTTACGGATCGTACGAGTATGTCGGCAAGCGATACAATCGCGCAAAGCCTTAGAACGTGTCACGCTTAGTTGGCCGTGACTTCAAAAGTCCCGAACGAGATGTCGCTGGACAACTTGTTAATGGGCAACGCGAGTTAGAAAATGGTTCAGAACGATGAATGAAAATAAATGGTCTTGATCGAAGAAACTTAGAGGATCGCGCGTACGATTTTGGATTGATTCAAATGAATTGTGACTTGAGTTTGAACAACGATCTTGAAACTAGCTTGAGGAATAGCAGTTGAACTTGATCTTGAATATTAAATGAAATTGTGGAATATCCAACTCGGACAACAGCATCAACGCACGACTCGAAATCGATTGCAAAGGAAGATCGTCAGGTTACGCATATCGTCGATGGTATTGAGGCGTATCAAAGATCGATATACGATAACTCGGGGGTACTCTGACTCGGCGAGTGACGATCATGCAAATGTCATTGTTCCGTTGGATGCTATACTTGGGATGTTAAAAATGTGTCGAGGAAAAGATAGACTTAGCTCGAGGATTTTCTAGTTGAATGTATGACGGTCAGACTATCGAATTGATTTGGCTTGGATAAAAATATGAATGCTTGGATTTGCTTCGTTGACAACCACAACGTTGACGTTCTTGTCTTATGCGAGCGCAACTCCAGCCTCGCACATGCGCCGCGTTGGATTATGGCGATCACTCCGCGTGAGCGCTGATATGGTGATTCATACAGCGGGAGTGATTGAACTAGGATGGCGTGGCAATCTGATTGCTTCGACTTGTGGTTTGACGCGAAGGTGGACTCGAGAATAAATTTGTGTGCTTGAAGAATTGAACTTGAGGATTGAGTAGGTCCAATCCGCGTATCGAGAATGGGTTAGTCTAAAACTCAAACAAGAGTTATGCCCCGATAAGAATGATTATTCCGCGGAAGCGTTGCATGGTGATTCATGAACCGCCGTGGATAATCGGACTCGTATGAGATTGGGGCGCAATGTATTGTCAAGCTAGATGACCACGTGATCGAATACACGAATTGGTTAGAACTGGTGATTGAACGGAATTGAATGTGCAACGTAAGTCTTGATGCGAATTAGGTGATCATGCTCGATGTTTAGAAATTTGAGTGAAACGAACTTGGGTAGAAACTCCCGTACAAGCGAACAAATGGTCTGACCATAGAATTTGGGGTGAGCGTCGTACAACGACCTTGCGCGACGAGCCACGGACCTGACGTGTAACTATGACCTTGTGAGCTGACCTAGCGGATAGGCGGACGACCCTATGCCGAGTGATTGAACCTGTGCGATGGCATTTACAGTATCGTCTGGACGGACGATAGACTTTGGGCAACAAGACTTAGAGTAGGATGGGGAATTAGGAGTCTGCGTGAATGACAACGAGAATGGCCCCAAACGAAGAGAATAATAGGAATGGATGTTGCGCAAGTAAAGTTGGAATAACGAATTGAATCATTGGTCGGAAGACGTACTCGATGATAGTGCAATACTTGGTCTCAAATCGGATGGGAATTACTTAGACTTGGTCGGCTCCGCTAAGATAAAATCGTATTGATTTCGTAGACAAGAACGCTTGAGAAGCGAACCGGATCATCTCGAGGACCGAGATAAACGATATGTGATACACACATAAGTTCGGTTTTAAATCGAAGTTAGCAAAATGATCGGCAAATCAAAACTATCATGAGTAGCTTGTCCGACTTCGCTAGTCGCTAAGCTTGGTTGAAATGTACGTATTCGGGGGACGCCTTGGATACGTGCATGATCCAAACTCAGCGATATGATGAACTCGAATGCAGCTGCAAGTGGGTGTTGCGATGCGCATGAACGAAAGTAAGTTTGCCTCAGCCTACGACACTCGCATTTGACGAATTACAACGCACCTTCTGCTACCGCTTTCAGTCCCATGATACGTCAAAGTAGCAACCAAGTCGAAGAAACACTAGAATTGAATAAGTACCATCAACTCTAAAATGAATGAAAAGCCATTCAATAAAATCGACCACACGTATGCGACACAGAACTTGGAAAGGTATCGAGTATAGTTCGGTGCCAAAGAACGATAGAGCCGTTCGATAGGGATTGCCTAAGAAACATGATGACGCGAGTTAAGGAATGGTAGGATAACCTGCACTCAGGAAGTCTCGAGGACGAGACTTGTTTTGAGTGGTGTATTATGTAGTGACCCGCTCCGCCTAGCAGAACGCCGATTCAAACGGCAAGTGCAACGACTCAAACGAGCCGTCGACCCGAAGAGTTGGCATCGACCTGATGAAGAATCGATGCAAGACTTACATTGGCCCATCAAAGATGAATCCAGACTTAGACTTTCAAAGGCGCACTCGGAGTGTCGCTCGGCCGATGCGAACATCGCTAAGGTGGGTGGCTCCGATGAACCCGTCTTTGTTTAGCCTAGACACATAATAATACGGACACTATCACTGAAATTGCTAGGCGATGACACCGCGCATGCTAATAAATGACCCAACGCACCTAGCTAAGGGATTAATCCCATCTTGTATGCTTGTATAGAATATGGAAATAAACATTGAAAATACGAGAACTCTCGCACCGCACTCCACGCTTGTGCTAAGGCACAAGCTTACGTTCAAGTCCCTTATGCGTTCAACAATAAAACAATGAATGGTTTACAATAATGAAACGGAAAGACTATCAACATAGTCGTTCCGAGTAGAGTTTAGCAACATTGAAAGACTATGGGACCGATGGGTCGCCAAGGCGACTCCCGCACGGGAAGTTGCATAATGTATAAAAATGAAAGAATGAACGAATGAACGAGTGAATGAATGAATCAACGAATGGATGAATACGAAAATGAACCAATGAACGAATGGACAAGTGAAAGAAAGAAAATAAAGAATGAATAAAAGATAAGAAGGAAAGAAATGGTTAGCGACAGGTGTGACGGGCACGTGCAACGGGGCTCGCTACCCGCGCTGCACGGACGCCAACCTGGTCGATAACGTATTATGGCTAAGGGTTAGCCTATGACGATAAAATACGAAATGGTCGTGGACGGACCCGTGCACGGGTGATACGGATTCCGCGGCATGATCATAGGGAGGATCGTGGCCGGCCTAGGCGGGATCAAGTCATGGCTTACGGGCTGCCTGCGTGCGGACTCGGCCACCTGGGGGACGTAAGTGCAGGAGTATTTCAAGAGACTAACGGGGTGTGTGCCAGTCCTCACCCTACGCTAGTTGAGAAATACCACGGCTTGGATGTGTCCAAAAAGGCTTGTGATGCCAGCGACTGGTGCATATAGATTTAAGTGGGCTTTGCTGGTGGCAATCCACATGCAAGTCCTTGCATTGAAATCAAAGTAGTCTAAGTTAACTGTACAAAGCACTTTCTGAATAGGCTTGAATATAACACACAAAATGATCAAAGAGTACTCCGAGCAAACGAGTTAGAAAACGTGCTTACGACGTGCTAGAACCCGAGGCAAGGACACGCACTTGACATTGAATGCTTACATGAACTACGTTAAGTTATTTTATATGAATTGTTGACTAACTTGGTTTACGTTGGACAGGGAAGGCCGGACGGTAAGTATGGATAAGTCGTACCTGTATTTCCATGCGACACTTATATTCGGCAACACGAGATAGGCTATGAGATATGCCATGAAAATGATCCTAAGGCAAGATTAGAAAGATAATGAATGATAGAGATGCACAAAAGTAAATGGAACGTGTTTGGTAATGATAGCATTGTGGGCGAGCTAGCCTCCCCACCAGTGCATAACAATGTACTGATAACCCCACAGTCTTCTTGCAGGATACAGGAGACGCCGGCGGGTGCGGAGCATCCATCGAACGTGTTAAGGCACGGAGCCAACATCCGGGGCCTTGGGACGCTGCAAGAAGCTGAAGCACCCTATACAGGACATAATGTATCGGAACATCGCCATGAATCATTCCATGTTGTAAGCCACTTGGCACGCCTTTTATGTTTCAGAGAGAGAGCTTGAGCGATTTGTAATATCGGCCTAGCGCCGCTTGTAAACTTCTTGAAAATCAATAAAGAGTTTGAATTCACTTTAATTTTGTGTTCGTTTACTTTCCGCTACAAATGGGGATACTCTGTGCGACTCTGTAGCCTAGCTCAAATCGGCCGTTTCTGGACTTGGCATTGTACGGGCGCAACCTAGGCCCGTGCGGCATCACGCCTTAGCGAGGACGATCGCTCCTACGGGAGCGGGGCATGACATTGTGCTTCCACGATTAACCAATTTTTATAAATTGGGTAGAACCCTGAACTTAGCATACTCTATCTCTTGGAAAGTGATATCAAATTTGGATTCTATCATGACCGTTCTTTCATTTGTTGGAAGTTGCAATACGATCTTCGTATTATATTTTATATCCCTTTACTCGTGTGTTTAGATAACTGCGATAAAAGGTCGCAACCTTGATTCTCCAAATTTTGTTTTATTATAGGATTGTGTCTTAGTTTCAATTTTGAAAATGAAATTCCTGAGGTGTATAGGCAAGCCCCTCCAAAAAGTAGCAAAGGATTGGGATATATTGGTTCCAATTGAACTAATAAAACAGTGGTTCCTAACGTCCACTCCTATTTTTATCATATGATAACCTCCATCGTGTCTTTGATATTTGGAGCACAACGCTAGCCTTTTCCCTCCAACAAATTTTACCCTCATGAACTAGACCTGTCAAGCTACACACATGACATAATGTCCCACACAAACGTACCTTCCTGTGCTATATTTCAATTACACCACGTGTATGACGTAATTCCCTTAGAATAAATCATATATGCCAATTTCTATCCCTTTTGATCTTAAACCATACAATATCAACCCATTCCCCCAAAAGAACTGAATACCCAGATCCAAGCAAGATGCATCACACCTATGATGTATGAATTCCACCCAAGCAAGAACATGCCTCCTATACGATACCAAATATCGATCCCGCACACACTAGTCATTATGACTTAAAGATTCCGAACACTTACCGAATCATATTCTATAGCAAGGTTCCTGTACTTATTATAGAATCTCATCTCTTGGCCCATGAATTATTCTGTCACTAAATACTTTAATCTCATCTCTTAGTTATCCATATTAGGCGAAGAGCGAAATTCTTTTTTGAACCAACAAGTTTTAGTATATTTGAATAAGAGATGCCTACTATCTTGATGAAACGTAACCCTATAGAAAATGGTAATAATTTACTCTTTGAGGTTATTGACCAAGAATGTCATTGCCATACCAGGCTTTCCTTAGGATCCATGACTGTCAATAGGAGGGCCAATATTCTAATATAATTTTTCCTTGGGATTGATTTTTCTAGAAGTCTTGTAACGACGATTTTCATGGTTGGCCAACTTCAGTTGGGTAGAGTCTTGAAGGATGAATACCCCATCTTATAGAATGTGACGTCAACTTGGATTCCTGTGATAACCTCTCCTCCATCGTTTCAAAAATCGAGTTACGAATCAACGTACCTGACCTCCAATTATATCAAATTTTGGATTCTTGATATTAAGATTATTTTTAATTTCTAGGACAAAATTTTTATAAGTTGGGTAGGATGTAAACCCCCTAGAATTTTTACTAAATAATTTATATTTACTATCAGTTATTTTAAATAGAGTATATGCTAATTCTTGATATGTATTTGAATTATATTTATATACATATACCCTTGCTATTTTTATTATCTATAAAATTTTATATGTACCAAAATATACGTAAAGATGCACTATCAATGGTATGGCATTTGATATAGAAAGATATATTAATAATTACTTTATATCTATTTTACATTGATTTGAGAATTTTAAGGAATTTTAGAATTGTTATTTTGGTGAATGAGAAGTAATAATAATAATTTAGAGCTTATAAATATTTTTATTGAAAAATATGTTTAAGTTTATTTTTTAGAAAAGAATACATTTAGAATATTATAGTTTTAGTTATAAATAAAAAAAAGAAAAGAAAACAAAAAAAGAAAAAAACAAAATAAATCACCACTACTACTGTTCCCGCAGGAACAGTAGCGCCCCCAAACCCGACCCTTTCTCCTGATTCCCCCTTGTATAAGTGCGCAAAGTATGAAATCGAAACCCTAGCCCTAAACTCTACCAACACCGCTGACCCAGGTGCCTTGCCCACGCGCGCCACCGCGCTTGGCCGCCAGGCCACCGTGCGCGGCAACTGTAGCAAGCCACAAAGGAGATAGCAACGGCGGTCGCATCAACATCAGCAGCAGCAGCAAGGCTGCAAGCACCCATATTCCAGGTAACATTTCTCTGACCTCGCTCCTCTATTATTCAATCCAATTATTTTATTGTATAGTCAACATAACCAAGATCAAACCCCTTCAAGTAGATTAAATTCTATTGGATTATGTTGTCCAGGAAATTTCTTGGAAAATCAAGAAAAACAACGATGCATAGAACAATTTACCTATTTCAAAACCCCATTTTGGAAGACAGCTTATGAACAAGATATTAGGTGTTTCAAAATTCTACTTAAAGACATCCCTAGACAATCTATAGGTCTTCACGACCCTTTTCATAGGTTCGAATTTCGTCGACTATGCGACGAGAAATCGGTTCCCCAAAATTGCCAAAAACTGTTTCTAAAAATATAGAATCTTGGAAAATCTTTTCGATATGACATGCATCCCGAAAAATCGGGCGACATCGTCACAACCCATGAGCATCAAAAGACGCGTATGGATGTTGTCGACGTGTAGGATTAGACGGAACTCGATTTTGCTGTGTGTGTGCGACAAAATCGAGGCGTATCCGTCGAGATACCCCGTATCGATCCCTTTACAAACTAGCCCATAATTTTGTACATGTTCGTCATCTCGAGACAAAACTTGTGCCAACAGGACCGTATTATTTTTCTAGTCCTGTATGCCATGTTTGGTCCGATTCTGAGAAGGTCGACCGAAATACTATTTTAGCGGGGCTGCGACCCGATCCAATGGGTGAATTTGTGCACGATCCACCAGAATCCAAATTTGGACATACGGTTGGGTTCGTATCGTCAAACCGAACCCGTAGACATATAGTTCGACGACTTTAGATACCGTAGGTACTGGCATGCTTTTTGGTGCAAAGCGGGTCTAACGACGGACATCGTTTTGACCCAAAATTATGCTTTTGCCCCTATGTCCAGAATTGGACTTTTGGGCAGGCATTTTTAGACATTTCTTTTATACCAAATAGTTCGTGATTTTTTTTAGCATCCGAGGACGTTTGTGGCAGTTGGCTTTCTTTGCTTCACCAAACCTTTATCAGTAGCTCAGGACACCAGGCGAGTACATTTGTTGTTTGTTTTCGATATTGTTAATTACTATAGTTCAGTATTAGTTATTTAATATTTGATTCTTGACACGCTCGTCACACAGATATCACATCATGTATTCCCTTTCATATCTTGCTATGCTTCTTGTCTGTCGTGTCGGGAAGTGGAAGTATCAAGTAGATATGTGATCAACCCCGTAGACCGTATTTATTTTCATGCAATATAGACCGTGTAGATCGTGTTTTATTTCATGCAATGTAGACCATGTAGACCATGTTTTATTTTATGCAATGTAGACCATATTTTATTTCATACAATGTAGACAGTGAGGATGGAAATCCTATGTAGATCGTGCGGTATAGTGGACCAGCCTGATCACATATCGATTGGAGTACTTCAACACACGTAGATAGTTATGTTTCCTCGTTCATCCTTGATATATTTCTATATATTTTTCTGTCTCTTATTCATTGTATTACCATGCTATAGTAGATTCTCTCATTATGTATTTTATGGCTAACCTCTGTTTTATAGTCGTTATCATATATTGGAACTGCACACAATGAATTGTACTCGTTCCATTCCTGACTGAAAACCAACATTTTTTCAGATAGTCGTCGCTACGCTATGCTCGGACCATTGGGGAGACATGGGTATATGTGGAGGCCAAACCATAGAAGACTAGTTAGATGTGTTGGCAATTTTCAATATTTGTAAGAGTTTATATTTTCTTTAATTGTAAAACTTGTGAGTATTGTAAGTTTAATTTAGCTATTGTGAATGAGCAAAAAGTTATTATTTATATAATTTGATCATCATGGCCTTGACAGCGTTCTACCACCGACACTGTGGCGTAGACTGGCTTGGACACACACTCGTATACCAAAAAGCGGGAGCGGGTAGTGACAGTTAGTGTCACGACCCGCACCTACTGCGAGGGTACGAGTACGTAACAGCGCCCAGCCTACGCCGCAGTGTCGGCGGTAGAACGCTGTTCTAGGTCATGAACTATAACTAACATAACATAAAATACTCTCCAAAAGGAGGCCAAACACAGAGGTACAACTCAATCACAATCTAAGGTAGAATATCGCACGATGGAATAGATAAAGAAATCCTTAACTGAGGTACAACAGAAATAAAATAACGTAAGTCTCAACAACTACCAGTCTCCATAATAATACAACTCTGAATCCAGACAACTACTAACATAAAAATAAGGAACAGTCTAGACTATCTACACTAAGCATGGGTATCATCCTCAGCAGCCGCCTGAACCTCCCCAGGGGTATCTAGGCAAGCTCCATAGTAAGGGGTGCAGGGTTCCTCATCATCCTCTGTAAAATTTTCAACAGGTCCAGTCAGGATGGGAGCGAGCACAATACATCTCACGCAGATCATAACAGGTTAGGAAATATAAACATGTAAGAGAGTACGATACATGAAACTGAAAGAAGTACATGATGTAAATAGAGAGAGAACTGTAATAGAAATATCCACTATAAGTAGAGAGCTACCAGTGACTAGTGATTTAGAGTACAAAGTCGACATGTGAACGGCTGGATTTGCACATGAATATACTAAAGAGGCGCACATGGATATACTACTTGGAATTGTTCACATGACTATTTATACTCCTCCGTACCCCAATCAATACACAAGGATTCAGACAAGTTATGTTACGCACATGATTTTCACATGAAAGCCCATAAATGGGTGCACATGAAGTATACATGAGGGCTCATAAATGAGTGCACATGAAATTCACATGAAGGCCCATAAATGGGTGCACATGAAATTCACATGAGGGCTCATAAATGAGTGCACATGAAGTATAGGTTATACATGAGATACATGAGAAACATGACCGAACATGAGAGCACATGAGAGTACACGAGCATGCATGAACGAGCATGAAGCACATGAGAAACATGAATAACATGAGAGCGAGGAATACATGATGTACATGAAACACACGACATAATGTATCCGATGCTCCCGAGGGGGATAACATCTCAATATAGGGATCCATATAGTACCAATCCGTAATAATATCGTGACAGCATCAAATAAGGTAAACTAGAGCAGGAATATAATTCTAAGCAAGTTATGAAATGATCAGAGAATGTACTCGCCTGGTATCTGAATGTCTGTTAGAATATACTGCCCGAGATGAGGTATCTGACTCCTATTTAGAGCAACACAAGTCAAGATGTATACAGGGGATGATAAATGTAATCTACAATGCATCTGCATGCTGTCTAGGTCAAACTAGACTAAAGTCAACACTTGGTCAACTCCAGTCAACTATACTAGTCAAGGCTAGGTCAACTAGGTTAAACTTAACCCAAACAAGTCTAATAAGTCTCACTAGCCCTAACCAAGCCTAGGCTAGCACTCACACACAATTACAAAGCCAAACCAAGCATCACACATACTAGTATACATACATACATTATATATAGAATCTCATAGGCTAAGAGTCTAGCATACAAGTAATGTACACACATGTATGCATACATTCCATCCATTATTGCATTATATATGCATTACATATATATACAATAGGTAAGCATACACATATGGGCTAATGCCTATATATAAGGCAGTAGGAAAATGTAAACTATGCTAGCATGGTGTGAATAGTGTGAAAGGCTAATGCCTATATACAAGGCTAATGCCTATATACATGTATATATATATATATATATATATATATATATATATATATATATATATATATATATATATATATATATATATATAGGGTGTGTATTGAGTGTCACATGTACATGGGGTATGGATAGTGTGAAAGGTGTCAAGGGGGGTACATGCAAAAGGGTTAACATATAAGTAGCAATATATACATAGTATGTGTGGTGTCAACATACAAGTTAGTGTCAAGATTTAGGGTGTGAGAGTATGTGTGTACATGTGTGAATGTGCAGTTCAGGATTTCAGTTAAAACAGTGAAATGTTCTCAGGAAAAATCAGTGTGAAGTGTGTCTATGTGTTTCAGTTAACAGGGTGTATGTGAAAGGGAATTTCAGGATATGTGGTGCCAGGTTTCAGCACATATACATATATAAAACCCTAGGCTATAATTAGTTTAGATACATATGTGTGTGTGTGTGTCTAGAGTACAAGTGCTCTCAGTTTTCTGTGTATGTGTGAACAATGTGTAATAGGACACTGGAACATGTGTGTACGTGCACTTGTATCAAGTATCAAGTGTCAAAATGTGGGCAGTGCATAGAGTAGAATGAGAATCAGTTGACAGTGAGTGTACATGTCAGTTTGGTGTGTCCATGTGACAATGTGTGTGTGTGTGGGTGTACATGTGTAACAGTAAAGGGAAAATCAGTGATGTAGATACATAGGGTTCCAGGTTCAGTTCTCAAGTGTAATTCAGTTTATAGGTAACATCAAATCCAACATGCATAAATGAACAATCCTGATTATTAAGCATCCCTAATCAATTCTCTGGAAATCAGTGACATAAATCTCAGTTTTATATATAAAGTTCAGTTAATTTGTCATTCATAAACTCAGTTATACTATAGGTAAACTTTCAGTTACTCATAATAAAACTCATATTCAGTCTCTATTCGCAGTTGAACAATATGTTAACATATTGAGTTCGAAACCCAAATCAACCAAACATCATCAACCACTACCAAATGAAAACAAGACTTAAACCAAAATGAAAATGAAATCTTGAACCCAAATCTCAATTATTGAAATAAACCAATCTCAGTTTTTAACTACCACTTGAAATCTCAGGAATTCGATAGTGAACTCAGGTTCACAGCTAATTGAACTCAGATTTAACCCACACTTTGCAGTCCTAAACCCAATTTGAAATCCTATAACCCCTCCCTAGCATCAAACCTACACCACAGTGAAGATACAAAAATCAATTTCAAGAACAGTTTCCTCATTCAGTCAGTGTATCAGGAATTTGGGAATTCCTAAATTCGAATTAGGAATTTAACATCTAAACTAAAATCAGAGGGTTGGTAAACATCGTGTACATGTGTACGTGTCTAGGTGAGTGTTCTTGTGCCCACACAAGTGGACACGAAGTGTCCAAGTCACCAAAATAGGAATAACAGTGCACAGTGCAACCCAAGCCTCGTGCTGAAGTGTCGACTAGCCTAGGACACGACTCAGGGAATCATGGGTCACGTGCACGTGTCAGAGGGTAGAGGGGGTCTAGTTCTAGGGGTTCGATACCCTGATTGGTGTCCAAGTGTCGCCGTGTCTAGATACGAAGGCCGTATTAGAGGGCCCTGTCCGTGCGTGTAGAATGCGTGTACAACAGTGCGTGATCCGTGCGCGTGCGATTGCTCCCAAACCACACCATGATATCCCACAAAATTTTATGGGCCTTATGTCAGTCACCCAAGGAGTGTCCACACCAAATTTTGTGTCACGAAGTGTCCTGTGCAAGGAGTTCTAGGTCACGGGCAGCAGGGCATGTGCACGGGGTCTGTGTGTGTGTGTGCGTGTCCAATTCCGACACGAATGCGACACGAAATCAATTTCAGTCTTTACAAAGATTAACTTACACAACTAGATCTAGGTATCTATGTAATTAGTTTTTCAAAAATCAAAAATAAAGTCCTATGTGATATTTTAACAAACACCTACACATACACTATGATACGTATCCGATACGGACACCAAATGGACAGGAATTGTGCCCAAATTTCGGGGACAACTAGGGGACTCCTAGATCTAGCCCTAAATGCAAAGAAATCAGAATAATAATACTATTTAAGGGGTTTTACCTATAGGTGTCAATCTCAAGAGAAAGCTTCAAATGGGGGGTGTTCTTCTTGATAGCCCAATGCTCCAAATTGATCCCAAACTGAAATGACTCTCCACCAACAGTCCATAAACATCAATTAGAACCCAATGCAAAAGACTAGGATGAAAAATGAGGTTAAAAGAAAAAAAAATGGGAATTTAGGAGAATTGGGATTTACCTTTCCTTCAAAATCTAGGTCAAGAAAAAAAGAGACAAGAACAACTTTAAGAGAATACTTATAGGCAAGGGGAAACCCTAAGTGGCTGCCATGGGTGGGTTTGTTTTAGGTTTTGGGCTTAAGTTATGGGCCTATGGCTTAATTTCAAGTCATGAAATTAATTCTAAGTTATAGGTCATGCACCCAATCACTATTCTTCCTATTCAAACCATGATTTCTAAATGACTAATCTAGATTGACTTAACATAGACTAGGGTCTCACCATGCTAACCTAGTCACCATGGTTAGGGTCAAAACCTAGGTTAGTCTACAAAGTCTCAACTTAGTCAAAGTCAAAATCAACAACCGTCAATCCAATAAATAAATCAATAATTCTAATAAGTCAAAATGACCATATTACCCCTAGGCTAAAAATGATAAATAGATATTTCAATCACATGGTTAGACTCTAGGACAGACAGTTTCTAGGGTTTTACTAGCTGCACATCAAAAATCATAAGTCATAATTTTTAAATAGTTTTAAAATGATTAAAAATTACCAAAAATCATATTATTATTTAATATCATAATTTAATAATTAAAATCATAAAATTTCAAAATTATCCTCATTTAGAAAACTGGGTGTTACAAGTCTACCCACCTTAGAAAAATTTCGTCCTCGAAATTTAAGATGGTAGTACCACTTCTAGGTCAAACACCCCCACAATCTTAGTCTCAAAATCACACGGTTCGACAATCATATACGTCTGTCCAAAATCATGATACTCAGAATCTTCGTCATGCTAGTGAGCAAGGTTACGATAATCACTGAGTCCTTGACTAAGGTACATACCTCTAGAATTATGGTATTTAAAATTTTTGCATTGCCGCATGATTGGCAGCGAAAACCTTAAATTCCCACACCCAAGAAATACGTCCTAAATCCGACTATATGTCCTCACTATGCCAGCTAACATGACTATCGAAGATTCTAGATCCCATAACTGAGGTGACCTAGCCCATATGATTTATCTCAAAAGAAAATCAAACATGACGCAAGAACAACAGAACAAATTTGATCAATCAACAAGGAACAGAGAGAATCAAATTTTTAAGGCAGTTATAAGAGGCAATTGCGAAAATAGAATCGAAAGAACGGAACCTGCAACAAGATCTCCAATGGCCTGTGCATCCTCGACTGTCCTGGCGAAAGCTCGCTCATGTTGGCCTCTCATGGCCTGCTGCTGATGCTGCATGTGCCTCTGCTGCTGAGTCGGTAAGGGTAATCCCTTCTGCTGGCCTACCGGAGCCCTAGCTCCTGCTCCCTGAACTATCTATCTAAATGACTCATGGCACTCTCTTAGCCGATGATCGGATCCTCCGCAAAGTAAACATCTGCCCAGCCTCTTCTGGCATTCGCCCCAATCGTGCCCGGGTCTCTTGCAGAAAGGGCAAATAATAACAAGCTGCTGTCCCGTGGCCTGCTGCTGCCTTTGTGGCTGCTGCGCCTGCTGAAAGGGTACACGGTCCTAAAACTGTCGCTGCTGAAAGTAGACCATCGGCTGCTGATACTGTTGCTGAAACTGTAGGGGTGGCATCTGCTGCGGATACTGCTGCTAAATTTGCAAGCGGGACATCTGCTGCGGATACTGCTGCCGAATCTGTAGGTGGGGCCTCTTGGTCGGGCCCGCACTGCCACTAGCTTCCTAAGTGTCTCGCGTCCTCTTCTCTTTCAGCCCAAGATCGTCCTCCGCTGCAATGGCTTCTACCAGAATCTGCTCGAAAGTGGTGTCGCGGCCGCTCTTGGTATACGACCTGATCTCCCTGATCAAACCCCTGCAGAACCTCCTCGCCTTTCCGGCCTCAGTAAGATCCTCAATGAATCTGCCCAAACGGCAGAACTCCCTGACATATTCCTCAACCGTCTGGTTCCCTTGAACCAAACTCCCGAACTGCGCCTCCAAGGCACCGAGTGCTGTATCGAGAAATAATTTCTCCTTGAACAGTTTTTTGAACATTGCCCACGTCTGACCGGCTGTACCAACCCTCGGGTCCGTCTGGTACCAAGTACGGGCCAAGTCCTGCATCTGACTGGCTGCTGCCTCGATTTATAATCCAGCTGGTATCTGTGCCAATCGGAATATCTCCTCAATGTGCTCTATCCAATCGTCAGCGTATATGATGCCCTCTGTACCCTTGAAGTCTCGAGGTCCCATCTTCTTAAAGGATTGGATGTCTGGAGTCCTCGACTGATACGACTGCATCTGACCTCCCTGTGGCTGAGCAGCCACCAGCTCTACTGTCGTCATGACCAACTGGTGAGTATCTTATATGCTCTATCGGAAATCAGCAGACTGGCTCTACTACATCTGCTGTTGAGTCTCCAGGAATCGCTGGAAGAGGATAAACATCTGAGCCGCATCCACTGTCCCTGAAGGTAACTGCTGCTGATACATATCCGGAATGACGGAGGAAGTCCTCCGGACAGGTGGAGGTGCACTCCCAAAAGCTGCAGAAGCTCCTATATGAGCAAAAATAGGAGGTGATGTGGTCCCATCGTCCACAATCAGGCGTGGGGTGGTAGGCCTCTCACCAGCGTCTGCTGGGCCAGAGCGATGTGATCGTGTCTCAATCACCATCTTGGAGACAGATCAAACAAGGAATCAATACTGAGATAGAAACGATAATTCAAGGGAGGACAATTATTCAAGGAAGCAATCTTCAACAAGAATTTAGTTGGCAGGAATTCAGTTAAGAGTTTTTCCTAATGTGATTGAGTACCTCAAGAAAAATCCTAATCCTACTGCAGGCTGTAGTGATACTCTAGTTCGAATACCATTACACAAACTCGACATGCATGGGCCACCACTAAAAATGTGTCATGACCCGCACCCACTGCGAGGGTACAAGTACGTAACAGCACCCAGCCTACGCCGCAGTGTCGGCGGTAGAACGCTGTTCTAGGTCATGAACAATAACTAACATAACATGAAATACTCTCCAAAAGGAGGCCAAACACAGAGGTACAACTCAATCACAATCTAAGGTAGAATATAACACGATGGAATAGATAAAGAAATTCTTAACTGAGCTACAACAGAAATGAAATAACATAAGTCGCAACAACTACCAGTCTCCATAATAATACAACTCTGAATCCAGACAACTACTAACATAAAAATAAGGAACAGTCTAGACTATCTACACTAAGCATGGGTATTATCCTCAACAGCCGCCTGAACCTCCCCAGGGGTCCAGGTCGCGAGTGTCATCTAGGCAAGCTCCATAGTAAGGGGTGCAGGGTTCCTCATCATCCTCTGTAAAATATTTAACAGGTCTAGTCAGGACGGGAGCGAGCACAATATATCTCATGCAGATCATAACAGGTTAGAAAATATAAACATGCAAGAGAGTACGATACATGAAACTGAAAGAAGTACATGATGTAAATAGAGAGAGGACTGTAATAGAAATATCTACTATAAGTAGAGAGCTACCAGTGACTAGTGATTTAGAGTACAAAATCGACATGTGAACGGCTGGATTTACACATAAATATACTAAAGAGGTGCACATGGATATACTACTTGGAATTGTTCACATGACTACTTATACTACCCCGTAACCCAATCAATACACAAGGATCCAGACAAGTTATGTTACGCACATGATTTTCATATGAAAGTCCACAAATGGGTGCACATGAAGTATACATGAGGACTCATAAATGAGTGCACATAAAATTTATATGAAGGCCCATAAATGGGTACACATGAAATTCACATGAGAGCTCATAAATAAGTGCACATGAAGTATAGGTTATACATAAGATACATGAGAAACATGACCGAACATGAGATCACATGAGAGTACACGAGCATGCATGAACGAGCGTGAAGCACATGAGAAACATGAATAACATGAGAGCGAGGAATACATGATGTACATGAAACACACGATATGATGTATCCGATGCTCCCGACGGGGATAACATCTCAATGTAGGAATCCATATAGTACCAATCCGTGATAATATTATGACAGCATCAAATAAGATAAACTAGAGCAGGAATATAATTATAAGCAAGTTATGAAATGATCAGAGAATGTACTCGCCTGGTATCTGAATGTCTGTGAGAATATACTGCCTGAGATGAGGTATCTGACTCCTATTTAGAGCAACACAAGTCAAGATGTATACATGGGATGATAAATGTAATCTACAATGCATCTGCATGCTGTCTGGGTCAAACTAGACTAAAGTCAACACTTGGTCAACTCCAGTCAACTATACTAGTCAAGGCTAGGTCAACTAGGTCAAACTTAACCCAAACAAGTCTAATAAGTCTCACTAGCCCTAACCAAGCCTAGACTAGCACTCACACACAATTACAAAGCCAAACCAAGCATCACACATACTAGTATACATACATACACTATATATAGAATCTCATAGGCTAAGAGTCTAGCATACAAGCAATGTACACACATGTATGCATACATTCCATCCATTATTGTATTATATATATATATTACATATATATACAATAGGTAAGCATACACATATGGGCTAATGCCTATATATAAGGCAGTAGGAAAATGTAAACTATGCTAGCATGGTGTGAATAGTGTGAAAGGCTAATGCCTATATACAAGGCTAATGCCTATATACATGTATATATATATAGGGTGTGTATTGAGTGTCACATGTACATGGGGTATGGATAGTGTGAAAGGTGTCAAGGGGGGTACATGCAAAAGGGTTAACATATAAGTAGCAATATATACATAGTATGCGTGGTGTCAACATACAAGTTAGAGTCAAGATTTAGGGTGTGAGAGTACGTATATACATGTGTGAATGTGCAGTTCAGGATTTCAGTTAAAACAGTAAAATGTTCTCAGGAAAAATCAGTGTGAAGTGTGTCTATGTGTTTCAGTTAACAAGGTGTATGTGAAAGGAAATTTCAGGATATGTGGTGCCAGGTTTCAGCACATATACATATATAAAACCCTAGGCTATAATTAGTTTAGATACATATGTGTGTGTGTGTGTGTCTAGAGTACAGGTGCTCTCAGTTTTCTGTGTGTGTGTGTGAACAATGTGTAATAGGACACTAGAACGTGTGTGTATGTGCACTTGTATCAAGTGTCAAGTATCAAAATATAGGCAGTGCATAGAGTAGAATGAGAATCAGTTGACAGGGAGTGTACATGTCAGTTTGGTGTGTCCATGTGATAATGTGTGTGTGTGTGTGGGTGTACATGTGTAACAGTAAAGGGAAAATCAGTGATGTAGATACATAGGTTCCAGGTTCAGTTTTCAAGTGTAATTCAGTTTATAGGTAACATCAAATCCAACATGCATAAATGAACAATCCTGATTATTAAGCATCCCTAATCAATTCTCAGGAAATCAGTGACATAAATCTCAGTTTTATATATAAAGTTCAGTCAGTTTGTCATTCATAAACTTAGTTATACTATAGGTAAACTTTTAGTTACTCATAATAAAACTCATATTCAGTCTCTATTCGCAGTTGAACAATATGTTAACATATTGAGTTTGAAACCCAAATCAACCAAACATCATCAACCACTACCAAATGAAAACAAGACTCAAACCAAAATAAAAATCAAATCATGAACCCAAATCTCAATAATTGAAATAAACCAATCTCAATTTTTAACTACCACTTGAAATCTCAGAAATTCGACAGTGAACTCAGGTTCACAGCTAATTGAACTCAGATTTAACCCACACTTTGCAGTCCCAAACCCAATTTGAAATCCTATAACCCCTCCCTAGCATCAAACCTACACCACAGTAAAGATACAAAAATCAATTTCAAGAGCAGTTTCCTCATTCAGTCAGTGTATCAGGAATTTGGGAATTCCCAAATTCGAATTAGGAATTTAACATCTAAACTAAAATCAGAGGGTTGGTAAACATCTTGTACATGTTTACGTGTCTAGGTGACTGTTCTCGTGTCCACACAAGTGGACACAAAGTGTCCAAGTCACCAAAACATGAATAACAGTGCACAGTGCAACCCAAGCCTCGTGCTGAAGTGTCGACTAGCCTAGGACACGACACAGTGATTCATGGGTCACGTGCACGTGTCAGAGGGTAGAAGGGGTCTAGGTCTAGGGGCTCGACACCCTGAATGGTGTCCAAGTGTCACCGTGTCTAGATACGAAGGCTGTATCAGAGGGCCCTGTCCGCGCGTGTACAGTGCGTGTGCAACAGTGCGTGATCCGTGCACATGCGATTGCTCCCAAACCACACCATAATATCCCATGAAATTTTATGGGCCTCGTGTCAATCACCCAAGGAGTGTCCACGCCAAATTTTATGTCACGAAGTGTCCTGTGCAAGGAGTTCTAGGTCACGGGTAGCAGGGCATGTTCACGGGGTATGTGCGTGTGTGTGCGTATCCAATTTCGACACGAATATGACACGAAATCAATTTCAGTCTTCACAAAGATTGACATACACACCTAGATCTAGGTATCTATGTGATTAGTTTTTCAAAAATCAAAAATAAAGTCCTATGTGACATTTTAACAAACACCTACACATACACTATGATACGTGTCCGATCCGGACACCAAATGGACACTAATTGTGCCCAAATTTCGGGAACAACTAGGGGACTCCTAGATCTAGCCCTAAATGCAAAGAAATTAGAATAATAACACTATTTAATGTGTTTTATCTATAGGTGTCAATCTCAAGAGAAAGCTTCAAATGGGGGGTGTTCTTCTTGATAGCCTAATGCTCCAAATTGATCCCAAACTAAAATGGCTCTCACCAACAGTCCATAAACATCAATTAGAACCTAATGCAAAAGACTAGGATGAAAAAGGAGGTTAAATGAATAAAATGGGAATTTAGGAGAATTGGGATTTACCTTTCCTTCAAAATCTAGGTAGAATAAAAGAGACACGAACAACATTAAGAGAATACTTATAGGCAAAGGAAAACCCTAAGTGGCTGCCATGGGTGGGTTTGTTTTGGGTTTTGGGCTTAAGTCATGGGCCTATGGCTTAATTACAAGTCATGAAATTAATTCTAAGTAATAGGTCATGCACCCAATCACTATTCTTCCTATTCAAACCATGATTTCTAAATGACTAATCTAGATTGACTTAACTTAGACTAGGGTCTCACCATGCTAACCTAGTCACCATGGTTATGGTCAAAACCTAGGTTAGTCTATAAAGTCTCAACTTAGTCAAAGTCAAAATCAACAACCGTCAATCCAATAAATAAATCAATAATTCTAATAAGTCAAAATAACCACATTACCCCTAGGCTAAAAATGATAAATAGATATTCCAATCACATGGTTAGGCTCTAGGGTAGACAGTCTCTAGGATTTCACTAGCTGCATATCAAAAATCACAAGTCATGATTTTTAAATAGTTTTAAAATGATTAAAAATCACGAAAAATCATATCATTATTTAATATCATAATTTAATAATTAAAATCATAAAATTTCAAAATTATCCTCATTTAGAAAACTGGGTGTTACAGTTACATTACTATGTCAAGCGAGCTTGCGATAGAATAATCTATTAGGATGTCAATCCACAATTGCTTTGAAAATTCTTTGATTTTCTCTATCGCCCTTAGAACTCAAAAATTGCATTCGATTATCTTTCTTGAACTCCTTGTTTTGGACTCTTGTCTTTTTCTACTTCGGAAGGACGAGTACTCGTGCTTGATGAATTATTTGGATTATATTCCATCGTTTAATAGAACGTAGTTGATAGAAGTTTGTTAAAAGAGAATTAGTTATCTAAGGTTGTAAGGGTTTTGATAGACGCCTTAACTAGATAGATCGAGTAGATCAGACTGGCAAAATATAATTTTTATAGGAGACTTAACCTAATGAGAGATTCTAGTATCAATAGGCTACACCCATTCTACCTTCCACCTATGATATAGAGATGTCATATATAGATGGGTTAGAGGTATAGCACGATTAAGTAAGGATTAATATGGAAGGCAAGTTATGTTTCTTAATCACAATGAATGAAGTGACTGATGAAATATATGATAGAATTTTATAGTTAGATACGATTTCCCAAATAGAATATGATCACCCCAATGAAAGAATGTAGTTGAAGGAATTTGAAAGTCTTGTTATAGATAGGATAATTCGACAAGATACTGTAGAATCCTTAAAGATAATTTTAAGGTTGCAATAATGTTTAGAAAATATTTATTAAAGGATATAGAAAATATGATGGTATGCATATGTAAAGTTACCTCGGATAGTGACCTGAAGGATCTTTACTAGGAAGATTCTTATCAAGGAAATAATCAAAATAATGCGTGATGATAGGTTGTGCCATGGTGTCGATCTAGGAATATTTGTTCGAAGAATGGCAAGGACGATGTTAGACTAGCACTACTAAAATATGGTCTAATAGCGACGTAATTTATCGACGACATAAAATAACGTCGCTAAATATGGAATATAGCGACTCCTTTCTATAGACATCGCAAAACGTCGCTGAATAGCGACGTTCAGCGACATGAGATAAATTACGTTGCTGAATAGCGACTTTCAGTAACATATTACTAAAATATGTTGCCATATATTAAAATGTTTGTGATGTTTAACGACGTCGACTCTTGACGTCGCTAACATTTTTACTTAGGGCACACTGTTTCCTTTTTTTTTCCCTCACTCGAAAATTTTAGAATTTTCCCTCGAGCTCTTTCCCCCGGCGACCCCTGCCCCCCCCGGCGACTCCCTTCCCCCCCGACGACCCCTACCCCCCGTCGAGCTCCTCCTTCTCGAGCTCCTCCTCCCCCAATCCGAGCTCCTCCTCCTCTTCCTCAGGTAAACCCTAACCTAACTCCTCTCCCTCCTCCTTTTCCTCTCCTACGGACACACACACGGACACACACACACACACACACACACACACACACACACACACACAGACACACACACACACACACACGGACACACAAACACACACACACACACACACACAGAGACACACACACACACACACACACACACACAGAGAGATATACACAGACACACACATGGACACACACACACACGGGCCGAACCCAATCGGATAAACCAGTTAGTGGGTTGGGTTAGGGTTGAAGATGCTCGGGTTCGGGCTCGGATTTGGGTTAAAATATTTGAACCCGATCAACAATCGGGTTGGGCTCGGGTTCATGTGTCGGGTTCATGTCTAAGTTCGATGGCTTGTCCGGTTGACCGTTTTGACCATCTAAATAATTGTAAGCAGTGAAAACTGCTATAAAGCTTGCTAAAAAAGATTAGTCCAACATTATGTTGGGTTGGTCAGAACCATCATTGCTCAAAGTAAGATTCGATATTCTCCTAGTCGATTTGTTCTCAGTGAACGCTCGTTGTACAGTCAATAGAACTTATGGAATTCTATTTGTATCAGCTCCTTTTCGGAATAACCACTGGAGTGTTGAAAGAATGGACTGTCTGATAAAAAATGTTTCTACTCACCCTCCATAAGAGCTGGTGCTCTCTTTATATAGGGGTATGTTTGGATAGTAAAAGAGAGGAAATTGAAAAACTGCATATGCAAGTAGTACGTACATATATATATTTTACATATGCATTTTTTATTTATCCTAGTTCTTATCACCTTCTATTTGTTTGATGACTAAACATAAAAGAAATGAGGATGTGAGAGAGTTAATTATTTAATTAACTCAAATACTTAAACGATGACTAAATATATAGCAGTCCATTCATTTATTCATTCACCCATTCACCATTCATTTATTCATTCACCCATTCACCATTCATTCATTCATTCATTCACCCATTCACCATTCATCCATATCCATTCATTCATCCATCCTTTCATCCTTCACATATAGCAGTCCATTCATTTATTCATTCACCCATTCACCCATTCACCATTCATTTATTCATTCACCCATTCATTCATTCATTCATTCACCCATTCACCATTCATTCACCCATTCACCTATTCACCATTCATTCATCCATTTGTCCATTCACCATTCATTCATCCATTCATCCTTTTCATCAAAAACAGTCACTTAACCCCTTTCATGTTGTGTGTGTGTTGTTAGTGAGTTAGTGAGTTGAGCGTTTAGTTAGAAGAATATGTTAGTGGTTAGATAATATGTTAAAGAAAGGTTTGGTAATAGGATGTGGTTTGTGTTAGAGAGTGAGGAAATTATGGAAGATATGTTAGTAAGATTTTATATTAGAAGTTTTGTATTAGAGTTAGATGTGGGCTAGAGTGAGCGTGACAGGTTGAGGTATCTTGTGATACCAAGATGGTATTACAAGATAATTAGAATTTACCCTAGCTATGAAAGGGTAAGGTAATAGGGCAAGTTAAGATAATTGCCTAGAAGCTAAGGTATGAGTCTAAGGTGTTAGGATATGAGTCAAACTTAGCCTAAAAGTGACTAGAATTGACCCGAAACCAAATCAGAGTTGACCAGTTGACTGAAAGTCAATAGTTGGTCAACATTACCCGATGGACCCGACCCAACCCGAGTTCAACCCGATCCTTCGGGCTTGGTCTTGGGCTTTATATGTTGAACTCGAGGTCGGGCCGGGCTTGGGCTCGGATTAGGCTTATGATTCATCTGGTTGGGCTCGGGTTGACCTCAAGCCCGACCCAACCCGCCCGAGTTGTACCCCTACACACGGTTACCATGTCTCTCTACTATAATATACACTAGAAAGTTCGAACACTACAAATATCGGTGTTTCTTCCATGTCTACGTCTAGTGAAGGATAATACCTAGACTTAGTCAACTTTACCCAGTTTGACTAGTTTGTCCAAGATATTGACTTAGTCAACTCAACTTCACCCAGTTTGACTAGTTACTGCACTGAACATGTGTGTCCATCTTTGCAAAATTATTTTCAAATGGATATGAATTACTACTTGCAGAATCGTTCATGGATGTACAATCATCGTCCTGATGATATATGTGGTATGCGGGATGAATACATAGCGGGAGTAGAGCAGTTCTTGCAGTTTGCTAAGGCGTTCCCTCAGTAAATAGACGGCACCAAAATTAAGTGTCCGTGTGTGAAATATCATAACGTGAAATATTATCCAGAAGTGGAAGTGACATATCATTTGTACTCGAGGGGTTTCATGCCTAAATACTATCAGTAAACCGCACACGGAGAACTTGTGTCTTTAGCATCAGAGCTGGAGCCTTATGTTGAGCCGTATATATATGCGGGACCTAATTTTGTTTTAGATAATCATATATACGACGACGGGTGCGTGAACATGGTTTTCGATGCTGCGGGGCCTGGTTTCGTTTATGATGCAACTGAGGAGGCACCGAATGTCGATGCTGCAAAGTTCATGGAGTTACTGGAGAATACAAGGACTCCATTGTATCCTGGTTGTGAGGATTATTCACCGTTGGAGGTGATTACAAGACTGTTGAGCATTAAGTCAGATTTTAACATGTCGTAAGAATGCTACAACCGAGTGTTGGAGTTGATTATAAAGATCTTGTCGGCGGGTGCTAAGTTACCTAAAGACTTCTATCGGTCTAAGAGGATGGTGAGATCGCTCTGGATAGGATACGAGAAAATCGATTCTTGTCGCAATGGGTGCATGCTGTACTACAAAGATGATAAGGACGCAGATGTGTGCAGATTTTGTGGTGCTGATCGCTATAAGACAACTAGTACATGAAGGTCTACTAGTGCAAGAAGACCGACCGATTCAATGCACTACTTTCTTTTAACGCTACGGTTGCAAATATTATTTATGGTGAAAGAGACAGTCGAAAATATGAGTTGGCACATACGAGAACAGATTGAAGGAGTGTTGGATCACCCATCCGATGGAGAAGCGTGGAAGCACTTTGATCGAGTGTATCCTGATTTTGCTTCAGATCTGCGTAATGTCAGGTTGGGGCTATCTTCTGACGGTTTTACTCCTTTTGGTCTTTCGGGATCCCAGTATTCGTGCTGGCCTGTGATTGTCACTCCGTATAACCTACCGCCTTGGATGTGCATGAAGACTCAGTACATGTTTCTAACCGTTATAATTCTTGGTCCAAACAATTCTAAGAGGAATATTGATGTGTACTTACAGCCTTTGATAGATGAGTTGAATCAGTTATGGGAAGTAGGCGCTAACACGTACGATATTTCCAGGAAGCAGAATTTTCAGATGAAGGCAACCCTTATGTGGACCATCAACGACTTTTCGGCCTATAGAATATTATCTGGATAGAGCACTCATGGCCGTCTCTCATGTCCGTATTGCATGGACCGTACTAAGGCTTTCCGCTTGAAACACGGAGGAAAACCATGCTTCTTTGATTGTCATCGGCAATTTCTGCCAAAAGATCATCCGTTCAGAAGGAACATGAATGCATTCTGTGCCGGCGTTGTAGAGAAGGGTGATCCACTGCCAAGGTGGTACGGAGCCACGATATGGGAGGAGATTAGAGATTTTTCAAGTGCTATCGAAGATCCTACAACTGGGTACAAGTGCGATGGATTTGGTAGAGATCATAACTGGACAAAGAGGAGCATATTCTGGGATCTGTGAGCACCCTAAATTTTGGGTTGATTTTTTTTCATTTTATTTTAATTTTCTGATTGATTTAATTTCGATAAATAATTTATTTTGTTATTTTTCCTTAAGTGTGCTTTTCCGTGCCATTGATATTTGGAGTGTCAGGGGTGTTCAACTCTGGAAATCTTCTTCACGAGTTTTGGAGTGGACATGATTACCTTCATGATGGTATATAGTGTCCCATCCAAACTTGTTCCCTTGTGCTCTTTTTGTTTCGCTGAACTTCGGATCGATTTAGACCATTTGATCATTAATTATTTTTTCCACTCTTTTCCTTGATCATTATTAGCACGTTACCGTGACTTTTAATTTGGGAGCGCAAGACCAGTCAGTTTTTTGAAACCAACTTCTCATTGATGATCTACTCGAGACGCTCTTTACCCTTGACCTTCGTGTCCCACTCAGACACGTCATTTTGTGCTCCATTTGCTTCGCACAACTTTTTTGACACGTGACCCAATTTTATTTTACCCCACGGTGTCACATTTATTTTCCAACTTGATTTGTGGGTCCCATGTCGACCAAAACCTGTCAGTCCCAACTGTAGACATGGCCCACATTGAGCCTACTACCCGTCTGCCACTTGTGTCCCATTTATTGGAATCTCCATGTGCTACTTATTTACTCATGATCATCAACGCCTAATTTTAATTCGATTTTGCACAATGTCCGGTTTTGACCCAATCCGGCTCCACCGAGTCCAGCCTAGCTCCATGTTATTCTCCATCATGACGCCCTCATATTTTCTTGCCAAAAAATATTAGTACTCATTCTACCCATTTTTAAATATTTATTGGAGATTTTACTTGAATTAAATCCCTATAGGATAACCTATTTTTTTTTTCTATATTTAACCATAGCCTTTTGATCCTCCTAATTGAATCCTACCCATCAATTTCCCCCCAACCCCTAGCAGCCAACTTGGTCGGCCCTAAAAACTATGGAGAGAATCTTCTTTTCTCTCTCCTCCCTCTCTCACATTTATTACTCTCTCTCTCTTTCTTTTACTATTTGTTCTACAAACCACAACACAACAAAACCAACAACACTTCAACAACAGCAGCTTCTACTCCCACATGGCCCGACCCCCACTCCGGTGTGGCCGAGCCACCACCCCCAGGCCGTCGGCCACGCCATCACAGCCCTCTCCTCCATTCTCCTCCATCTCCTTCTCCTTATTCCACCTCCTTAGCCCGCACCACCACTCGAGCCACCACCGCCACCACCTCCATCACCATTCGTCCACCGTCCGTAGCGCCCCTGGCCGGACTCAACCACCATCGACCACCCAGCAGCTTGCCGCGCCGCCGCGCGAGCCGGCCAGCAACAACCCCATGCACAGGCGTGCACGGCGCGCGCGCGTGCAAGCATGTACGCCGCCGCCGCCGACGACGTGGTCGCCGTGGCCGTGCCCCCATGGGCTGGACGAACTCCGGCGACCCCCCCTGGGTCAGCCTCTCCTCCTCCAGCGTGACGTATAGGCGATTCGTGCGTTTTGCACGACGTCCCGTCGTGACGCGCGCGGAATCGAGTTCATTTTGGCGCTCCGTCGCAGCAACTTCGTGCACATTTTCCCGGAGATCCGACCGTTGGATCGACAATTTCTTTGCTCCGTCACAATCTTGGTATATCCACCTTCGCTGATGTCAATTTTTGTCCGTTAATTTTATCGTTTGATACATCAAAACCGGCCACCAAGTTGACCGTTTAAATTGTATTAAATTTGGACAGTTTCGCGGGGCCAACTTCGTCAGCTTGTATCTCCTCCACCGCAGCTCCGTTTGGCATGCTACCAGTTCCGGTGCGAAGCTGGTGTAACCCTCTTGCTACCCCTCCAGTTTCGTTTCATTGTGAGCTTGTTTGATTGGTTGAATTCGACGCCAAAGTTGGCCGTTCGAATTCGTAATTTCCAACTTGTAAAATTCCATTTTTGAACACGGGACTCCAGATTTCATTTCTGACACCACCATTAGACTTGTGGCATCGTTCTGGCATGTTTTCATATAAAATTTGTTAGATTTGGAGAACGTAGGCCCTGACACGTTTTTCGGTGCAAAGTGGGTCCCACATTCTGGGTCAACAGGACTTTTTGACGCCGGCTCATCGGAATCTAATTCTGGAGATACCGTTGAGTTCGTATCGTCATTCTGGACTCGTTGATATATAATTTGCTAGGTTTTGGTGGACATTGGATCCGGCACGCATTTCGGTGCGAGTCGGATACCGATATCCGGGTCAACGGGTCATTTTGAGATCGGCTCATCGGAATCCAATTTTGGAGATACCGTTGTGTTCGTATCATCATTCTGGACTCGTTGACAGGTAGTTTGCTGAGTTTTGAGAACTTTGACTCTGGCACGCATTTCTGTGCAAATCGGAATTCTAAGTTCTGGTCAACGGGCCAAATTGAGATTGGGTCAACGGAATCCAATTCTGGAGATACCGTTGGGTTCGTATCGTCATTCTGTTTTCATGGACATATAATTTGTTATATTTTATAGACTTGTTTTCTTGCACATTTTTCGGTACAAAACGGCTCCGACACGGATACCGTTTTGACCCAAAATTACCTTTTTGCCCTTGTGTCCAAATTGGACCGTTGGATAGGCTATCCTAGCTAATTTGACCATTCTGGACACGTTGGCGATGTTCATTTCATCGTCCGACAATGTTTGTTGATAATTTATCTGAGTTTAACCTTTTTATAATTAATTAATAATTAATTCTTATAATGTTCTTATTTCGAGATTAGTACAACGAAACTGAGCTCTGTCAATTCCAGTGATCTCACATCACTGAAATTGACAAGATGGATACGTGGATCACTATAATAAGATTATCAATTTTATCGATAATCTTCTTATCTAGATTTGCTTGACGTAAGTTTCGACGTACAAATAACAAAGTACACTTTATATTAGACTAGAATTGACCCTGTTTGACCAGAGTTGACCAGTTGACCCAAAGTCAACTGTAAGTCAACACTTGACCTAGTTTGACTAAATTTTTGACCGGAGTTGACCTAGAGTTAATTTGACTTAGAAGAACCTAGGATAAAATAGATTGTTTGTGGATTCATTTATTACAACTTGAACACCTTGTAACCTGTGTTGCTTTAAATAGGACTCTGTGGCTTCAGTCGGACCCCCTATACTTATCAGCTGTTCAGGTTATCAGGCGAGTACATTCTCTGATCATTTCATATCCTGCTTAGAACTATTTCCTGCAGTAGATTACTTTACTTGTACTGTCACGTTGGTCACACGGATTGGTACTATATGGATCCCTTCTTGAGATATTATCCTTAGGGAGCATCGGGTACTCTATGTTCTGTGCATTTCACTTACATAGCGTATCACTATGCTTCGTTGATTCTTCGATCACTTGTGACATATACTCTTATGATCACAGAGTCTTCCTGGAATCCTTATCCCATTTATGGGTCTACTATGTATCACCCTTCGGGGGCTTATCACCTTTCGGAGGCTTATCACCTTTCGGAGGCTTACCACCCTTCGGGGGCTGTACATAGTATCATAACATAACCTGGTTGGATCCTTGTGTATTGATTGGGGGTACGGGGGAGTAGAAGTAGACATGTGAATAATACACCAGTAGTGTAGTATCAGAATCTCTTCCATAGTGTAGCATCAGAATCTCCTATGCCATTTACATGTCTATATTGTACTCTGACTCACTAGCCACATGTTAGTTCTCTATTTATAGTGGATATTTCTATTACAGCTCTCTCTCTGTTTACATACAGTATTTCTTTCAGTACCTGTATCTTACTTTTCTGCATGATTATATTTTCTAACCTGCTATGAACTGTTGAGATATAATGTGCTCGCTCCTGTCCTGACTGGACCTGTTGATAAATTTTACAGATGGCCTGGGATTGCTTGCTAGCCTAGAGGAGACACAGTAAAGGTTGTTTAGGTAGTTATTTCTTTTTGTCTGGAGTTGTATTTACTTTGTGGATTACTGTATCTGTATTTGAGTTTTGAGATGTATTTCTGGGTTTATGTATCTTAGACACTTAGACTTCTATCTCCTGTATCTCTTTTGGATTTCATGTTTTATCTATCCTTATCATGCTCTACCTTAGATGTTATTGAGTCTGTATCTGCTATGTCACCCCCATTCGGGGAGTATAAACTGCTTAGCATTATATTGTTAAATGTTGTGACCTAGGACAGCGTTCTACCGCCGACACTGCGGCGTAGGCTGGGCGTAGTTACGTTCTCGTACCCTAACAGTGGGTACGGGTCGTGACAGGATCTCCCATATTGGAGTACTGATCTGATCAAACATAATCTTGATGTCATGCATATTGAGAAAAATATGTTTGATAACATAATTAATACTGTGATGGTCGTAAAAGGAAAAACGAAAGACAATCCCAAGGCCAGGTTGGACTTAGAAGAAATATGCAAACTCCCTGCGTTGCATTTGATAGAGGAGAATGGAAAACAGTTCCTGTCGAAGTCAATTTTCTCACTGGACAAGGAGGATAAAGTGAGACTTTGTCGGTGGATCCAGGGCCTAAAATTTCCAGACGGTTATGTGTCAAATCGGAGAAGATGTGTCGATCCGAAGGAAAACAAATTGACGGGTATGAAGAGCCATGATTGTCACGTATTTATGGAGAGGTTAATTTCGATTGTATTTCGGGAATTCTTACCACAGGCAGTTTGGGATCCATTGATGGAGCTTAGCATATTCTTCAGGGATCTTTGTTCTAAAAAATTGCTCGTTGATCGTCTAGAAAAGTAAGAGAAGGACATTACGGTAACACTGTACAAGCTAGAGAGGGTGTTTCCTCCTAGATTCTACGACTCTATGAAGCATTTGCCGATTCATCTATCCTATAAGGCACGTGTTGGTAGACCCGTCGAATATCGATGGATGTACCCGTTCGAGCGATATTTGAATCACCTAAAAAGAAAGGTGAAAAATAAGGCACGGGTCTAGGGTTCTATTTGTGAAGCCTATGTTCTCGAGGAGATTATAAACTTTTGTTCGATGTATTTCAAGCCTCATGTTGCAACTAATAGAACGAGAGCTTCCAGAAACGACGACGGAGATCATGAATGTAATGATACAATACTGAAGGTATTCAATGCTCCAAGAAAGCCATCGGGTAAAATGAAGAAGAGATATCTGAACGATGATGAGCTTAGGGCTGCTCAGGTGTATGTATTTCTCAAATGCGATGATGATGAAGTAGAGAAGCTGGAGGGGTAAGTAATTAATACGTCTATATTATTTTAATAGTGTTGATTATTATACTATTATATTAATTGAACGATGTTGTTTTCAGCATATTTAATAATGATGTGAGGTCAGGTAGGCCACACATAACAGAAGAAGAACTAGAACAAGAAATAAGGCATTATTTTCTATCATGGTTGAGTGCATATGTAAGACTTGAGAACTCTGTAATTACCTTTCTGTATATGCACTTGAGAATGAGCTTAATTTATTTTTTCGTGGTATTTAGGTCGATCGTCCATACGCAAGATTTGAGAATGAGTTTATTAGAACGCTAGCCAAGGGACCAATTTATGCTGCAAAAATATGGCCAAGCTACTGTGTTAATGGGTTTAGGTTCAAGTCAACAACTTGCCCGATCATAGACAACTTTGTGGATCTCGATTCCACCAAAAACAGCTATTTGTGCATCAGATCTTCGAACTACAAAGATGTTGATGCGGGCAACGATTTCTATGGCATCCTACGGGAGATTGTGGAGCTGACATATAGTTATAGAATAGAGCCTGCTAAAATTTTGTTATTCAGGTGTGATTGGTTCGATCCGATTGAAGGTCAAGGTTGGAAAGTAGACAAGCACGGTCTTGTTGATATAAACTATCGGCGTCGATATCAAGCCTATGAACCATTTGTCCAATCAAGTCAGGCTCAGCTCGTGTAACAAGTTATCCTAAACGGAGAACAACAAGGTCGAACTGGTGGGCAGTATGCAAGACCAAAGCTAGAAATACCTTTGAGGTTGACGATATAGCTTATCAAGAGGATGAACAATCTTTTGTAACAAATATGATAGAAGTGGACACGACGGAAGTTCCTCATTACACATCTAATTGTGTAGAAAAAGTAGAATTATCTGAAGAGGAAGATGCAGATCATGAAAGTGAAGATGTAGAGGAAGAAGAAGAAGAAGAAGAATAAAATGAGCTAAACGAACTAGATAAATTTTCAGAAGAGGATTAAATCTGTACGTTTGTTTTATCATCATATTTGACACTTTAGTGACACTTTTATCATATAAATCTGTGACACTTTAATGACACTTTTATCTGTGACAATGATATTTTTCAAAAATCTGTGATGTCTATCATATAAATATGTATATTTGTTTTATTGTCATATGTTATTATCAGGTATGACTAGACCAGGAGGACGACGCGGAGGATATTATATTAGGCAGTCCTGTTTGCCTCGGGCTGGGGATGCAAATTTTGTACCCACTTCCTCATCTCTGAGTACGCCAGTGTACCGTTATGTTCCCGGTCCATTACCGGAACAGGACAGTTCCAGCAGGTTGGCGACTCCTCCCTCGTCGTCCAGCATTCCTGATCCCGCGTCCAGCATTCCTTCCGCGTCCAGTATTCCTCCTGCCGACGGCTCCATGGGGAGAGTTGACGTCGAGCATTTGAAGGACGGCAATCAGACTGATCCTGCCCAGGCAGGAGGTGAGAGCGACCCTCCGTGCGCTCCCCCGGACGAGGCGCGTATGGAGATTTGGACGACCTACGAAGTAAGTTAATTAGTTAATATATATTTTTCAAATGATTATATGTACATATATATTCATGAAATTTATTATTATATAGATATCGGCCTCCTGCAGTACAGAGACAGTTGGGGTTATTTTTGAGGCAGAACTATGGTGGGCCTTGGATTAACTACTCAGATGCTCCTGCAGATAGGAAGGCCTTTTGGTTGGCCCACTTCAAGGTATAAAATTTGTTTATTTTTAAATTTTAATAATCATTTGTGTATATTATACAATTTTTCTATTTTACTTCTTGTAGAGGACCTATTTCTATCCACCACACCGGGCGGCGAAGATCGATGCTTAATTTTCTGCCGTCGCAGGCAAGCTCATCCGTGATGCGATCCACGACCAAAAGTCTCGTGATCGTTCCAAAAAGGCGATCCATGTTTGGATCACGCCAGAGTAGTGGACTACGATGAAGGCTAGATTCGACGAGGCTAGGTACCAGGAGCGGTCTGACAAGGCCAAGGTGGCGCGGTCGAGCGCCAGTAAGTGGTGTGGTGGCTCCATTCCGATGACGGAGCATTTTCGTCGTCTGGTATGTTTCCTATGACGGACATCATTTTATATATAGTTGGATAGAATGTTTAATACTAATAATAGATAATATATTTTAACAGATAAAAAAGGGTGAGAACCCCAACATGGTGACCGTCTTCCTGGTCACCCATCAGAGGGCTGGGGAGTTTATTGACGAGAGGGCGACGCAGGCATATGTAAGTTCTATTCTTTATATTAATTTACTATAATTTAGAAAACATGAAAATAGATATCAATATAGACTTTAGCAAACACTTAGACGTTAGCAAATATTGTTCTAGGCCGAGTTTCTTCGGCTACAAGAGGAGGCGGCTGCTGCTGCTAGTGCGCCAGCAGAGGGAGGGGCTGGTACTTCCTCCCAGCCGCCTATAGCTCCATCGCCGGACGACCTCTGGATGACCGCCGTTGGTGGTCTTCAGAAGGGTACGTACTACGGTACGGGATCCTACGGCGCCTATTTGGCTTCAGAGTCATCCCGGGCCCCCTCTGTCAGTGCGCAGTCTCCAACTTCGCAGGCGTCATCACGAGCTCAGGATATTGGTCGTCAGATCGACGAGCTGCGTCACGAGTTACAGCAGCAGATTTCTGATCACCGTACCGTAGAGCGACGATCCGACGATCCGATGATCACCGGACGATTTGATGCGGTCGAGTGCAGTATACAGGAGCTGATGAGTCTGCAGCAGGCTACAGCTGCCAGCTTGCACACGCTCACCGAGTCTACGCAGCGCACAGAGCGTAGACAAGTCGAGCTGGAGGGATCGCAGAGTACCATATCTGCCTCACTCACTCAGGTACATACTTCGATTGAGGAGAGTACTCGGAGGATGGTGAGTACCCTTGCTGTGCATGCTGAGCGACTGCGAGAGCTGGAGCAGATACGTCCTTTCGGTCTATCGACGGCACCGACTCCAGACATTGCACTGCCTCCTACTGCCCCTATGGTGCAGCTCACAAAGGAGCAGTATGAGTACATGCTATCTCAGATGCGCAACAGGGGTCCTCAGTGATTTTATTAATTTTTTTATGAGTTGTATGTATTGGCCCTATGGGTAAATTGTTTATTGGTACACTTTTGTTTATACACTTGGTGGAAGACTTTTTATCATCTCCCATTTTTATTTGACTCTATTGGATATTTGTGATGATGTGTGTCTGTGAAGTGTAGTATGCAGGATTTGAATATATATATTTGTGACGCGGGATGTGTGTCTGTGATGATGTTTGTTATGAGTTGTATGTATTGGCCCTATAATGTGTCTGTGATGATGTTTGTGATGATATAAAGTACAGTGTAAAGTGTAAAGTGCAGTGTGCAGGATTTGAATATAAAGTGTAGTATGCAGTGTGCAAGATTTGAATATAAAGTACAGTGTACAGGATTAGTGTTTAAACTGTATATAAAGTACAGGATTTTTGTTTAAACTGTATATAAAGTGCAGTGTGCAGGATTTGAAAACTGTATTTTATTTTTTTAATTTTCCAGCATGTTAGCGACGGATTGCGACGGATTTACGATACAGAAGTACGTCGCAAATATGTATCTGGACGTCGCTAACTGCGACGGGCCATCGCTAAACATCGCCCAACATACTGACATGGCAAACCTTGCCATGTCACCACATGCGACGAATAGACGTCGCTATATACGTCGCTAAATTGGCGACGTAATATCAATGTCGCCGGACTCGCTAAGTTTGCGACGTTTTAGCGTCGTAGACTATTCGTCGCAACAGCGAGGATTGGCGACGAACTTTTTATCTGCGACTAGCTTTTCGACGACCTGGTTATCCCGTCGCTAATTATGTCGCTAAATTATTTTAGCGATGTATTTTTACTTATTAGCGACATTTTTGGACGTCGCTAATATGACTCATTCTAGTAGTATAGATATACTTCTATATACATGTGAGGAATAGCTTGAAAGGACCTATTAACAACCATGACTAGAAGATTAACGAGTGGTTGTCAAAGTATCATATATAAGCATTATCTAGCATTAGCATGCCCATTACCTAGTAGACAAGCATAAAAGGGTTAGGACATAGGAGACTAGAAATACCATATTGATAGGAGAGACGATTGAAGAAAATTCAAGCCACAAAAGTGGGTAAACTGGTTAGAATTAAGATATATGACCTCTAAGGTAATATAAGTTAGATCATAACTTTAGAGATTAGCTAGTCTCATTCTTAGAAAATCTTGATAGATAGTTTATGCTTTAGAATGAGTCGGTGGTCATCATCTTCAGACTGATTGATCATTTGAAGCCCAAGATCACTCTGGTAACTCAAAGTATAGTTCACCATCGACCGGTTCGACCAGCTGTCAGGAGCAAAGGTAAATTTTATTGACTTAAGATCGAGATATTATCAGGGACGAAGCGAAAAGAGGATATTCAAAGGATAGCACTCGGGATCAGCTATGACCACTACCAGTTTGTTGATGCCTTTTGGAGTAACAACTGCACCTGTGGTATATATGTATTTGAAGAACAAGGTGTTCCACCAGTACCCAGACTAGTTGAGGTAGCTTTGATTATATTTTATCATATGATAGAAGCTATGTTAGTAAAATTTCTAAGGATGCTGATTATCTAAGTTTTGTATGAGTAGGGTAGAACCACTCTACTAGAAAGACCAATTAGAACAAAGTGGCATTCTATTTTATAGGAGTTTTAGTAGAAAAGTACTCTTAGTCGATTGATAGGCATCCCTACACCTGCCAAACAGATAGGGTGAATTAGAAGTCACTTATCTATAGAGAGTTGTTAGATAATAAGAATAAAATTTATCATGAATAGTAGATACACGATTTGGAGATTAGGCTGTTAAACTTGGTATTAGTTATAGTGCCTTAAGAAAATAAGACCCCCTTGTGGTAGATTTAGGAAATTTTGTTATGAATAGAATGACTTGGTAAGCCATGTATTTAAGGTTGGACCTAAGCTTGTGTAGAACCATTCTTGTAGGAATTTTTATTTGAAGAAGATAGGAATCTATGCTTTACAGGACTAGGTAAGCAGCTAAGGTGGGTAGAATTTCATAGATACTCCCCTAAGACATAAGTTAGAGTATAGTACAGTATGAAGCCTAACCCCAATAAGCAATCATAGAATCATTAGACTAAATCTTGCTATCTTTTGCCTAAGATAGGGCTTAGATTATAAGTAGTAGAGGAATTAGTATCTCACGATAGTGCCAAGATGGTTAGTAATCTAAGCGTGTTAGATAGAGTAATAAGATATATGTAGAATGGACGATCATTTTTGTACATGGTAAGACTAGTCTTGAAATGACCTATAAAAGGATAGGAGTAGAAGGATGACCAATAGGTTTATGTAGCCATCTATTCAGCCTCGACCTTTACCCCACATACATGTATACTTGTGAGGATTGTATAGATTGCTTATAGGTAGAAAGGAGTGGATTGCTAAGTGAACTATTATAGAACTTGGTGATGTAACTTATAGGAATATAGTATATAGTTTAAGAATTGACGGAGTTACGGAGGAATTGTGAATTTTCTATAGTTAGTCACAGATAAAGGTATAAGAGCCAAGTTAGAAGCCTTACCTCTAGATTTGTACCCCTTTGGTAATATAGAGCATGTTGAAGAAGTGACATATCGTCTTATATTACCCCCATCATTAGAGGGAGTGCATGATGTATTCCATGTCTCACAGTCGAGGAGGTATGTGACTGATCCCAGTCATATGGTCGATCACTCTGAGATCACGGTGGAATCAAGTTTATCATACGAGGAGCAGCTGGTAGGTATCTTGGATACGAGTGAGAAGACGCACAGAGGGCAGACGATTAGACTGGTTTGGGTTGCATAGAGGCACCATTCTCTGGGAGAATCTACTTGGGAGCGAGAAGACTCCATGTGTGAGCGATATCCACACATATTCATGGATTCTGGTAAGATTGAGTTAACTATTCTTATGTTATATAGTGTTATTTTAATTTCGAGGATAAAATTTTCTAAGGTGGGTAGGTTGTAAGTCCCCTGATTTTTGGAATTTATTTGTAATTATTTTATTTATTTTATATGGATATTTTAATTATTAAATTTAATATTGACTATATTAGTAGTTTACCGTAGCTTTGATTTTTGAAGCACAACAAATATTGTTTTCTTAAATCCAATTCCATATTTGAATTCTAGACACATCCACCTTCAATTTGATATATCATGTCCCATCTAAATTTGTTTTCCAACATTCTTTTGACTTTGCACAACTTCGGGTCAACTTAGACCATTTGATAATTTATCGTAATTCTAGGCCCAACTTCCAATTTGATTTCGGGACTTGACATAGAACGAAGCCGTATGACTCAATATATAGTTTTGATCCATTTTGAGTCTATGATGCACATGCTCAGGGTATACCATTCAATCAAGTTCCCACGTTCTACTTATTTGCAAATGGCACATGAGACTCATTAAATTGATTATCGGGTCCAATTTGACTATAAATACCACTCGACCCTAACCTAGTCAACCATACTAGTTAGAGCCTAACTAAGATTACCAAAACCAAATAGAAATATATTTTTAAGTGATTTTTAGAGATTAAATTGCTGTCATATGTAATATATTATCAACCTTTGACTTGGTCAAACAACACTCTAAAAGAGGAAACCTATTACCATTAGTTATGTTTGGAAGGCCAAATCCTACCCGAATTAGTTCAAACCAAAGCCCAAACCCTTGTATAAAATACCAACAAAATCCTAACCTATTCCCCTCTCCTCATAATCGTCCACTACCCAAAATTTCCCCTACTTGCATGCGACCACAACCCCAAGGCCGAGAGCATAGCCGACCCCACTTCACCAAGTGTCACCTCCAGTTTTCAAAATTGAGGGCAATTTGTCATTTTAATATTCTAATATTTTTGTGAATATTTATTTATTAATATTGAATTTTGGGGTTTTGGTTGATCGGGTTTGAGTTTTGTCTCATTTCGACTTGTGTTAGTGACCCGGGTAGTTTAGACTCTAGTCGGGACCCAAAAAGCTAGACATGGCCTATAAATCCCACTAATTAGTCTAGTGCATTTAGACTAATCCCACATGACTAGATTGGTTTATTTGGAAATTAGAACTCAACCTTTTTAACCCCAATTTCTTGCATGACTTAAATATACCCAAAGTGAACCAAGGAGGGCATTTGTGACCTTACACATTGTCCCAAGGGGTGTCATGACCCCCACCCAGTGTAGGGGCACGAGAAGTGGGTACATTCAACATACACCGCAGTGTCGGCCGTAGAACGCTGTTCTAGGTTACTATCTAATCAATAACTCACGCAATTATATAGTGTATTTGTCAAATCTCAACTCCGAACGGAGGACAAGTATAGATATAATGAAATCTCAATCACAGTTTAAGCACGATAATATAACACAGAAGTTTATAACTAAAGACTAAACAACAACAAAAAATATAAACTACTAAATATTAATATATCAAACAAACTCAAACACAACTCAATGTCTCAAGTTATTACAATTTATGTTATAAACATGAATCTAAACAAGTCTACTAGCTAGTCTCCTGATCACTCCTGAGTGTCGGGGCCAAAGGTAGCTAAACCATCTCCTGTTCCATAGTAAGTCGGGCAGTGTCCTCGGGGTAAACATCTGTAATATTTTCAACAGGTCCAGTCAGGATAGAAACGAGCACAACTCATCAAGAAATTCCAAGTAAATGACAAAGAACTATAAAGCAGTTATAGACGGTTATATTGACGAACATGACAGTTTTATACAGGTAGTGATGTATAGAAGAGTTAAAGTACAAGAGAAGTAAGGTAACAAAACAAGAGAAGAATGTGGCAAAGAAGACTGTAAAACAAGATCTAGCTGAACTAGAGTAACATGATATAAGTCCAGACAGTACAATGTAAGTCAAGTGTAAATCCAAATGTGAATCCAGACAATATAAATCTAATACCAGATGAATCCAGTACAAGATGAGTCCCGTCAGTGATCAATGATTCCAGGATGAGTCCAGACTATATACTAACAGTGTGTTTTTAAAATACCGATATCGACATGTAAACGGCTGTAGGTAATACGGCACATCGCACATTCGGCCAAGTGTGGAATGACTACCTTTCTAATATAATTCCAAGGGAGTGGTTCCAGTATTTGGAAATGTTCACATGTCTACTCCAATATTTTCCCCGCCCAACAAGTACAAGTGAATCCATAACCCGACACAAAAATAAGTACAAGTCCAGCCAGAACATGATGATGCCAGTAGGTGATTCCAGTGGTGATTCCAGTAATAGTTCCAGTAATAGAGGCCAAACATGTAAAAGGTGAGTGTCGCATGCAATGGATCCAGTAATATCAATCCGTGTTGACAGAGAATCAAATAGAACTAACTAGAACTGAAATACAGTAATCGACAAGTAAATAAAAGAACTATCAGAGAATGTACTCGCTTGATACCCTGAATGACTGATGTATATCAGATATCTGAATCGGAGTCACAATGTCCTATTTAGAGTAGTACAGGTTATAATGTATTCAATATAAAGTAAATGAAGTTTACGATACAATCTACATAATTTCTAAGCCAATCTAGGTCAAAGTCAACTCTGTCATTTTGGGACTATTTATTAAGTCAAAGATTGAGGTAGGGTGATTGAATGAAGGCTACAACTATTCTCTAGGTACAACTTATACATTGCCATCCACCTTTTACTCTAGACTATAACATATAATACCTAGCCTTCCCACTACAACATATACTTATAGGTATAGCTAATGGTAAATATATATATACATATAAAGATGACCCATATTTATATTAGGTTGACCCATAAAGGATATATATATATATATATATATATATATATATATATATATATATATATAATATATTATATACATATAAAGATATATACATATAAAGATGACCCATATTTATATATATATACATATAAAAAAATATATATATACATATAAAGATGACCCATATTTATACATAGGTTGACCCATAAAGGATATATATATACTTTATATGTATATATAATATGTCATATCTATTTAATATATTATATATATGTCATATCTATCTTTACCAACTACAACTATACATATGTCATATCTATCTTTAATAATATATATATATATATATATATATATATATATATATATATATATATATTATATATATATATATATATATATATGTCATATCTATCTTTACCAACTACAATATACATGTAGATCTAATGTATAATATAGGTTGAGTCCCAGGGATATGAGCCCCTCCCTGGCTCAGTCTCTAACAAACTGTGAAGATTAGACTGATACAGTAATAAGGGATGATCCAAAACCAAAATCCCTAGTATACTACTATCATTCCTTTCCCCTCTAACATTAACTAATGCACAACTACATCATTATAAAGGCACATAGACACATTAACCCTTATAAAATCTTACTACTGCACCTGAGCACTCTAAGCAAGAAACACATAAATAGTCCACTCACACATCCCACTTAACCATGACTCTGATACTCTAAGGTATCAGTTCCATGGATACCTGTCACTAGTCAAGGACCCTGCCACTCACCACTGGTACCAGGTTATGGAAGGACGCCTAAAGGTAAGTGGGCTAACTTTATGCAATGAGTGGGCAAAACATGGAAAGTTATATCTTAATGATGTATGACATCAATCCTACTGAACAATAGCAATACTCTAACTGAACTAATATAACCCCCACTTCCTTACTGTCATTCACCCCTATCAACTGATACTCTAATTTGGACTCACTAAAACCATAGACACATACACACAACTCTCACTCTAACTTGCTGTCACAACCATGTTCTCCTTCGACCTCTCTATTTAACACTCAACACTCTTATGAATTTCCTTGCAACATGCAGTAAGGATGCTGCCATAGAGATCATAATTGGTGCAACATAGCTAGCAACTAAACAAAGTAATATAGGGACTGCCCTTAACCTTCCCAAGGACTGAACAAACCATTCTTAAACAATAAAAGTAGTAGACTGATACTCGAAGAGTATCAGTCAAAGGATACAAATGTGATTGCTCTGAGAGGTAATGGGACTAGGTCAATTGAGTGTTTAAAGAGGACTAAACTCAAAAGAAATGGGACTGACTACCTGAAATGGAAATTGAGTTATACTAGAGATGCAGGACAACAATTTAGGATGCAGTGGTTAAATATGGATATGCAAATCTGGTGAGTAACTAGGATGTGAATGAGCTAATCATGTTCAGTCACAAGACAGAATAATGAGCCACAAGAGGACTGAATAAACATAGCTTAATCAATAAAGAATATAGACTCAATATTGAAGGCATATGAACAAAATATAGTCCCACACAATCCCAGTCTATATAATATCATTACAGTATATATATAACCTAAATTCCTATTTAAACATTTTAAAATCAATTAAAACATATTAAACCCATTTGAATACACTGTACAGTATATGAGTATCAAAAAATTCATTTCGAATTATCAAATTGATGTTCATAGAAGCTAGGTACACATGTGTACGTGTCAGAGGGTGCATTCGTGTCCAACAAATAGGACACGAGGTGTCCAAACAGTGTCAGTAATGAATCAGAGGCTGTGCTCAACACAGCCTCGTGCTGACAAGTCGTGTCTACTAGGACATGACACAAGCCACTAGAGGTCTCATGGTCAAGTGTATAGGTAGCCTAGGTCTAGGTGGTCATATCTAATACCCTGATATGTGTCCAAGTGTCCCGTGTCCGAGTACGAAGTGAGTATCAGAACGTGTCTGTCTGCGTGTGTGTAAATTCAGTGCGAGTGAGATTTCTCATAATCTACTCGATGGTTTTGCCTCAAACTTTTGTGCATGCTGTCAGTGTTTGCCCGCACCCACACACCAAATTTCAGATGTCGAGGTGCCGTGTCGTGTCCGCTTGGACACGCAAGCAGCAGGGGTGCCGTACGCTATGTCGTACAGTGTCCCTGTCACGACCCGCACCCTAGAGTTAGGGCACGAGAAGTGGGTACGTCCAGCCTACGCCGCAGTGTCGACGGTAGAACGTTGTCCTAGGTCTCATGCATCTAACAATATAAGACTAAACAGTTTATACTCTCGAATGGGGGTGACATAGCAGGTGCAGACTCAATCACATCTAAGGTAGAGCATGATAAGGATAGATAAAACATGAAATCCAAAAGAGGTACAACAGAGAGAAATCTAAGTGTCTAAGATACACAAATCCAGAAATACATCTCAAATCTCCAAACTCAGATACAGTAATCCATAAAGTAAATACAACTCCAGATAATTAAAATAACTACCTAAACAACCCTAATGTGTCTCCTCTAGGCTAGCAGGCAACCTCCAAGCTATCTGTAAAATTTATCAACAGGTCCAGTCAGGACGGGAACGAGCACATATCTCTAAACAGTTCATAGCAGGTTAGGAGTATAAATCATGCAATAGAGTAAAATACAGGAAGTGCTGAATAGAAAGTACGAGTAAACAGGAGATTTTATAACTGAAAGTAAATACATGATAGTAGAGACTGTAAGCGGCTACGTGATTTAGAGCACAATGGTTATGTAAACGGCTTGGGGGCACATGAATACAAATAAGGAGGCACATGAATACAACTACTGGAGATAGTGATCACATAACCAATTCTACTCATCCTGCCCCAATCATACACAAGGATCCGTTCAAGTTATGTCATAAGCACATGATACAGCTAAGATACATGAACTCATGTAATGAGTAGTACATGAGGCACATGATAAGCACTTGAAAGCACATGAAGCACATGAAGCACATGAAACATGTAAAAAAACATGAACTAGTACGAGTACAAGGAGTACCTGATGCACATGATAAAGTACATGAACATGAAATACCCGATGCACCCGTAGAGGGATAACATCTCAGGAAAGGATCCATATAGTACTAATCGTGAAGATACGTGTCAGCATCAAGTAGAGTAATCTAGAGCAAGAAAATAATCCAGGTAAGTATGAAAAGATCAGAGAATGTACTCGCCTGATATCTGAATGTCCAAGGTAAAGATACTGTAGAGAGGGTGTCAGGCTCCTAATTAGAATAGCACAAGTCACAACATGTCCAGAAGGGTAATATAAAGCACTACAATGCATTCTACATGAATCTAGGTCAAACTAGACCAAAGTCAACCTTGGTCAACTCTGGTCAACTGTACTAGTCAAACTAGGTCAAACTAGGTCATCTCCTAACCCAGCAAGTTTACTAGGCCTAACCAAGACTATCCTAGCAAGCACACATCAATACAAGGCTATACAAGCCAACATACATCCAACTCTATATAGCATGAAATTATTCATACTCAAATAGGCAAGAATTCATATTAGATATACACTAGGTAATATATTACTTTAAGCTATACATGTCTACAATATACACATGCATATTGGTATTCAACATTAGGTCTATAATTATGGCATTTCAAATGGTTATATAAACTTATATATTACAACACAATATGCTAACATATATAATATACATACATAGCTAAGTTAACTATATTCATAAATACTTATTTAAGAGGCTATGTGTGTGTATGTGAACATGGCAAAGGGGCAAGTGAGGGTTAAATGGGCATACATAGTGTATACATATCAAAGAGTGTCAAAGTGTAAGTGAACAATGTCTCAAGTGTGATAGTGTCAACATAGTGTAAGGGGGTACATGAGGTAATATAGGATTTGTGTTAACATAGAACATTACATCTCATTAACTTGTATATTTCATACATTATCTATTATTACATTATATTCATGCTTGCATTCATTCATCATTCATTTATTCTCTTGCACTACTATATGTACCATACATTACATACTATGGAACCTACATATCATTACAAGCCATACTTAGACATGCTTACATTAGATAGAATACTTACACTTCGTATATCATTTATTTAACCATTTACTCATGCTTGTATTCTCTATTTAGTTACATAATGTATATACATTAATATGGGTTAAAATCAAATAGAACATTATATTACACACAAGGGTGCACAAAATGCATATGCCGAATAGTAACTCCTACTAATAATCAATACTGTACCATCTCAGCATGAATTAAAATTTAGGATTAAAGTATGTTATAGATCTATGTGTTAGCTTTCCGAAACTTCAAACGGCTCGCATTTTCGTTTCGGAAACTCCCGGAATCGCGAAAACACCGAGAACGCATTTGTCTTTCGTACAGCTGACACTCAAATAATTCTCCAAAAGTTACAGAAAGAATTAGGCCTATTAATACATGTTTTTGGAAATCTAACTTCAATAGCTTCTTTTAAAAAAAACGGAAGATTAAACCGAGCTTTGAGCTAGAAGTTATGACATTTCTAAGTTAGGGCTGAAATTAAAAACGTGGACAAAAATCATGACGGATTTAGATAGTTGAGCCAAAAGAATCCACAATATATCCTAATTATCCACAACAATAATAGCAATAATAATATGAGAACCACACTCACAAACTTGATTATATAATCATCATGAACCATTATTATATATAAATATAGATACACTCTCATTACAATATATATATATATATATATATATATATATATATATATATATATATATATATATAAATCTATGTATGTAACATGAACACATCCACAACACAAAGGACACTCCTATGACCTCCAAATGGACACAAAATGACACAAATGGAGATACAACCATGGGGGTCATTCCTATGGGTTCAAAATAGACCTATATGCATGAGAAAATAAAAAGGAGAAGGGATTTATACCTCCCGGTAGATCGAATCGAAGAAAAACCTTCCCGGAGCGACACCGACACGTAGAGATTCCAAAGGACACGAACGAGCTCCGAATCCTCCCAAACTTGGGTAGCTTCCTCCTTGGCTAGAATGGAGAAGGAAAGAAGAAGATTGGTGGTGAAATGGAAGGATTTGGTGGAGAAATTGCTAGGGATTGTTCTCTAGGAATTTGGGGAAGAACAACAGAGAGAAAAATAGATGGATAATGACAAATGGGAGGCTCAACCCTATCCTTATTGTGGCTGGCCATAAAGGTGGTTTTGTCCTATTAGGAAAAGTCCAAAAGCCCCTACTAACCTATTCTATGAGTATTAGGAAAGGGCTAATTAGTTGGGGCTAAATTAGTCATTCTAAAGCCTCTAATCACACTAACCTTATCCATAATAATTAGTCTAACCTCTAACTAAAATATTTCTATCATGTGGACTAAAATTAATATCATGTGGGCCATGCCTAACTAGTGTGTGGGTCCCACTAGAGTCAAACTACCCCGGGTCCCTGTTTCAAGTCGATTGAGTTGAAATTCGAACTCGACTCAAATAACCCCAAAACAATATCATAAATAATAAAATAATATCAAAATAATTCAAAGAGGTCAAATGCAAAAATATCCTTAGGCTAAAAATGGCATTAAATATCATAATCACATGGTTAGGCTCTAGGTCAAACAGTCTCTAGGGTTTCACTAGCAAAACGTCAAAACCATAAATCATTGATTTAAATAATGTTAAAATGATTTAAATTACCAAAAATCATATCATAAATTAAATATCATTATTAAAATAATTATAAACACGAAATTTCAAAATTACCCTCATTTGGGAAACTGGGTGCTACAGTCCCCGTGTCCATTTTGGACACAAAAACACTCTAAAATTGACTCAGTCATAATGACATGTATATACCTAATTAGCTATAAACCAATGTAATTAGTTTTAAAAATTACTAAAATAAATTCCTATGTGGCATTTCACCAAATACTTATTTAAAACACCGATACGTGTCCGATACGGACACCAAACCAAGTTCAATTCCTACCAAACTTGAGGGATAGCTAGGGTATACCTAAATGAATGCAACTATGGAAAGAAATTGGGAATTTGAAGGTGTTTGACAGGTTTTACCTATTGAGGGTGAAACCTCAATGTAAAGGCCTTGAAATGAGAGCTTCTCCCCAACTTGTAATGATTCCAAGCCCTTGAATCCTTGCTAGCAGGTCCTCAATAGCCTCCACACCAGGAATAGAGTCCAATTCAATTGGTTTGGTCTAATTTGGTGGAGAAATGAGGAATCTAGGGTGATTTGGGGAAGAACACTGCTAGGGTTTTGTGTAGGGATGAAAAGAGGCTAGGTATTTATGAAGAGATGATTAAATAGGGGAAGGATGGGCTTGATGGCTTTGTAAATGATTAGGATTAGAGTTTTGCAAGGCTAGATGAATGGCTAAGGCTTCTCCACATAAATTCAAGTCCATTCATTGGTCCAATTTAGTCCTAAGGCTTTCTTTCTACAAATATCTTAAGAAAAAATATCCTACTACAATATGTAGATATTACTAACCTTGTCATGATGGATGCTTCTAATCTAATATCTAGGCTCATGACTAATATCTAGATTAGGTTAACTTCTAGGTTAGTCTCTAACAATTCAATTAGCACAATATTAATTAATCAAAATTCATTTTCATTAATAAGTCAAAATGACCAAAATACCCTTAGACTAAAAAGTTGTAATTAGTCATCCTAATCATATGGTTAGGCCTTCTTGGTCATGGTTAGTCTCTAGGTCATGCAGTCTCTAGGGTTATACAAGCAAAACATCAAAATCACAAGTCAATGATTTAAATAGTTTTAAATTGATTAAAAATTACCAAAAATAATATAATTTAAATATTATTATTAAATGATTAAAATTAAAAAAGTTCAAAATTACTCTCATTTTTGAAAAGTGGGTGTTACAAGGGGGGACAAATGTGGCCGGCCACATGGGAGAGCCCCTCCACTTCACATATTTTCCATCTTGCTCTTTTTCCCCCTCTTTTTGTTCTCCCCAAATCAAGAACAAAACCCTAGGTTTCAAGCCCTAAAGTAAGTCAAATATCTTCCATTTCTCTATATCTCTCTCTAATCTTGGTGCTAACCCTTGTTTATCTTATTTGTGGTTTTGATCTAGGTAGACCTAGCTTGGTGCTGGTAGAAGCATATATTGTGCTTTGACCTAAAAAGAAGTGATTTTGGAGCTTTTTCTTGGGATTCCTACTCCCAAGAGGTAAACCCTCACTCTAACCTTTGTAATTACTTTTAATTAGTATCATTTGCATATTAGAGGATGCCCGAGGTGTAGGATAACCCATTAGAAGAGGTTTGGAACCCATTGGACTCAATTCGAGACTTTTGGTCTAGGTTTAGTGCCAAATTTGGGAAAAATCCTAAATTGACATGTTTGGGTGTTGCCCCTAGCCTAATTAGACCTAATTAGGTTAGTTTGGGTGAGATGAGGCTAGGTACGTGTCCATTTGGATACGTGGGGTCGTTTCGCGAGAAATCGTGAAAATGGGCTTTTTTGGGGCTTTTGGGTTCCAACACACGGGTGACTTTTTGCACCGACACTAGAATTGGCAAGTTAGCAATTAGAATAGGTTCTAATCATTATTTAAGACTCGTGGGCAAAATTTGGGTCGAATCCGGATAGGTTTGGTGCCCGTATCACGCGCGGTATCGGAATCGGACACCGGAGTTGCCAGAATAGCC